>JANHZU010006787.1:257220-276493 GCA_032468055.1 Acrochordus granulatus | reverse complement strand
TGATAAAGGACAAAAATGGTAGGGACCTAACAGAAGCTGAAGAAATTAAGAAGAGATGGCAAGAATACACAGAAGAGTTCTACAAGAAAGATCTAAATGTCCCCAATAACCATGATGGTGCGGTCACTGACCTAGAGCCAGACATCCTGGAGTGGGATTTAGATTCCTAAGTGGGCTTTAGGAAACATTACTAACAACAAAGCTAGTGGAGGTGATGATATTCCAGCTGAACTATTTACAATCCTAAAAGATGATGCTGTGAAAGTGCTGAACTCAAAATACCAGCAAATTTGAAAAACTCAACAGTGGCCACAGGATTGGAAAAGGTCAGTTTATGTTCTAATCCCAAAGAAGGGCAATGCCAAAAAATGTTCAAATTACTGTACAATTGCGCTCATTTCCAAAGCTAGCAAGATTATGCTTAAAAGACTACAAGCTCGGCTTCAGCAGTATGTGAACCGAGAACTACCAAGATGTACAAGCTGGGTTTCGAAGAGGCAGAGGAACTAGAGACCACATTGCCAACATTTGCTGGATCATGGAAAAAGTGAGGGAGTTCCAGAAAAACATCTACTTCTGCTTCATTGACCACACTAATGCTTTTAATTGTGTGGATCACAACAAATTGTGGCAAATTTTTAAAGAGATGAGAGTACCAGACCACCTTTCCTGTCTCCTGAGAAACTTGTATGATAGTCAAGAAGTTAACAGTCAGAACCGGACATGGAACGACGGATTGGTTCAAAACTGGGAAAGAAGTACAACAAGGCTCCATATTGATCACCCTGCTTGTTTAACTTAAATGCAGAATACATTATGCGAAAGGCTGGGCTGGATGAATCACCAGCTAGAATTAAGATTGCTGGAAAAAACATAAAGAATCTCAGATACACAGATGATACCACTCTTATGGCAGAAAGTGAAGAGGAGCTAAAGAGCCTCTTGATGAGGGCGATAGAGGAGAGTGCAAAAGCTGGCTTGAAACTCAACATTAAAAAAACGAAGATCATGGCAACCGATCCCATCGTTTTCTGGCAAGTAGAAGGGGAAGAAATGGCAGACTTCACCTTCTTGGGCTCCGAGATCACTGCAGATGGTGACTGCAGCCATGAAATCAAAAGATGCTTGCTCTTTGGGGGGAAAGCTGTGGCGTACCTAGACAGCGTATTCAGAGGCAGGGACATCACCTTGCCGACAAAGGTCCCATCCCTATGGTCAAGGCTATGGTTCTCCCAGTAGTTATGTGTGGCTGTGGGAGTTGGACCATAAGGAAGGCTGAGTGCCAAAGAATTGATGCCTTCAAACTGTGGTGCTGGAGAAGACTACTGAGGGTCCCTTGGATAGCAAGGAGATCAAACCAGTCAATCCTCCAGCAAATCAACCCTAACTGTTCATTGGAAGGACAGATACTGAAGCTGAAGCTCAAATACTTTGTCCACATAATGCAAAGAGAGAACTCATTGGAAAAGACTGTGTTGCTGGGAAAGATTGAAGGCAAAAGGAGAAGAGAATGGCAAAGGATGAGATGGTTAGATAGCATTGTTAGTGCAGTGGGCATGGATTTAAGTGGACCCTGGGAGGCACTGGAAGACAGACTTGGCATGTTCAGTGATCATAAAGAGCAGTTGATCAGCTGCAGTAAGAAGCTTTGAGAAGCCTCCCACCCTTGATATCCACATTTCCAATCATCAGGTTAGTTCCCTTTACAAATGTAAATAATCCAAGAAAAACACACTTTTTTAATGAGGGAGAAAAGTGACAGCCAAGGGGAGAGCCATCTATCTCCAGGGAGTAAATGACTTGCCACCCTCCCTAGTTGTTGATTAGGACTGTAAGGGCACCAAGGTCAGGGGGGATGGAGAAGATTTGGGGGATCCAAGGTGTCATTTGCATCCTAGTTCTGTTCCTAGGGTTGCCAAGAATTGAAGGACTGTGTCTGCCTGAGTGGTGAAATGGGATTGACTTTAGTCCAGCTTAGCTAGGGGTTGGAGTAATACAGAATCTAATTTAACTTTGTCGAAATTGATGATGGGCAGCTGTATCTCCCTGTTTTTTCTTTACTTTTTTACTTTTTCACTGTACTTTACAGTGAAGGGTGCCCGATATCTGATGGAGTGATCTTTTCCAGATGAACCTGGTACTGGTGTTTTTTTGTTTATATTAGAGAACCTGTAGGATTGCATGTAGGCGCGCAGTTTAGGTTTAAAATATTTTGCATATGCTTGTTTCAGATGTGTGAGATTTACGTGAAGATTTTTTTCCTCATTGGGAATCATCATCTGGGGGATGCATGCCTGCAAGCAGTCTGGTACAGGAGAATAATTCAGGTGGAGTCTGCAGACAGTCATTTGCTCATCATTGCTTTTCAAAACAGTACATGCATTTTTTGTTTAAACTGCTTCATAAATGCAGGGTCCTCCCCTCCCCTTGACAGACTAGATAGACAAAATAGGCCAGTTCTGGATTATAGCATGGGACAACATGGATGGTTGGGAAAAATTCAGTCTCTGACAGCCTGGACTTGTTTAGAAATACAAATTACTCCCTCTGACTTAGCTGCTTGGGATAATTAACTGAGTTATGGCACCCAGAGAGCATATTACTTTGACTCAATTAAGCGCAAAATATTGCACAAGATTTTTCCAGGGTTCTGGCAACCTTAGCTAGAACTGGAAGAAGTTTTAAATCAGAAATGGGCAACTGTAATTCTCCAGATATTTCTGTACTACAACTCCAAGCAGAGAAAGAGGATAAGGCTGCTGGGAACTGTACTTTAATACACGGAGAGCCACAAGTTCCCCATCCCATTAATAAACAAGACAAACCTGAGTACACTCTCCATATATCTTCCCACTTAAATACATTTATTTCTATATCCATCCATTTTTAAAAATACTCTTTCAGTTTGACGTAGAATTAAACTTTCCATTTTCTCTTTTAAATCTCCATTGCTGAATAAGTGCACCCTTTATAGCCTGACATTTCTTCCTTTCTATATTTATTATCTACACTCTATCCTTTTATGTTTAATCTTCCAGACTGATGTAGAGCTAAAATATTTATTTTCAAAATCTTGCATTTTAAAATTTTGTGGCTGAACAAATGTACATTTTTTAAAAGCTTTGAACCTGCCTTTCCACACCCAAAATTAAACCTTGAATAGATAGGCTGAAATCTGAAAGTTTAAATTATAATATGGCATTTGCTAATCGATTAGAGTAATAGAGGACAGTCTGATGCATGTTGCGACAATTTATCCATCAATAAAAGAAGCACTGTATAGTCAAGAAAACTTGTGTGGCTACTGTTAATTTTGCTCTGTGTTTTGCTTTAACCAAAATAATAAACCAGTTATCATTTGACTGCTTTTATCTACTTCTATTCATTTTGAGAGTTACTGTTTTTCCCTCTCAATCTCTCTTTAAATGAACGTTCATACTGTACAGTGAACTGTGTAGATAGAGATAAGATTTGTTGAGATAAAAGAGAAAATGCCAACTATATGCAAGAAATATGAAATCTGGAAAAAAAAGAAAGATCAGAATAAACTGAAAGAGAAAGAAAAATGAACAAAGCTGGTGGGAACAAAAAAAATCTATTGAAGGTACTACAATATGTCTCAGAGGTCTTTTCCTGCATAGAGTTATGGGTGTAACCTGTACTATAAACAATTCAACAGGAATTTCTGGAGAGGTGATGAGTGAAACGTAATTTGTCTGACAGATTTAGTGTCTTGCTTGAGAACTGTCCACAAGCAAACAGATCCCCTAGTCCAAATGTACACGTTACAGAAATAAATTCAATATAATTTCTCAAAGGTAAATAAAATTAAAATTGTTCCAGATTTCGATGCTGAACAACTTTCTTTGTGGGTTTGGCTTTTCTGAAGTTATTGGTTACCCCCTTCCTGCAAATGTTACAGTTGCCACTATTCTAAGCAAAGACAAACCAGGCAGGCCCAGAAGCTTTTGGACAACTTATAGTTGTAAATCTAAACATTTGATTGCCAAACAAACCACTTGCCTTGTCCCACAAAAGTCTTATAAAGTTTTGGCTGTAAAAGTTGGCTGTTTACCAGTGGTAAAGTAAGGTGAAAGCATCGCTCAGGTCCAGGTAGGAGGATCAAAACTAAATTGTTGTACAAATTGTTTCAGAGTTTGAGGACTCTCAGGCAGAAGTTTCAAGTCTCTATGTGAGTTTGATTTTTTGATGGCACTCAGGAGCAACATCAAATCCCAAGTAGACCATTTGGCCTATGGTGCCTGTGCCACCCTCACCTCCCAAAGCACTTACCTGCATCACTGTTCTCTAGTTTCTTACCATAAAGTTATGTGATTACACAAACTGGGTGGTTAAAATTCTAATTTAAAATATTGAATCCCATATTTTAAATTATTCATCAACTGGATAAAATATGAGTCAATTGAAATGGGGCCTAATTTAACCTCCCATTCCAGACCTTGATTTTTCAGCACCGCGGCTATCAAGGTATCCTAAACTTTTCATCCTGTATGGATGATTCATATGTAGCATCATGACAGTGGATTATAACAGTAAAGGATCATTCAGGCAATAATCATATGATTACATGACTGACCGTCTGTTTTTAGGGAAATGGCAAGGGATTAACAGGAGAGTTGAGATCTCTCTAGAAGATGAAAAGTCATCTTGTTCATCTTTTGCTCTTTCTCCTTTTCCTTGCTGAAAAGTGGGATTAGCTCATATTTCCCTTTTTCAAGAAAAACAAAACCGTATTGGAAGTGTCTGAGGCCATGAAATTATTTTACAGCACACCCATGTCCATCTCTACATCCATATCTCTGTCTCTCTATGTAGTGATGTTTGATGTGATATCATTGGTAATAGGAACACTATGTTGTCTTGTACAACTTTCATTTAAGGTAAGTCAAAACATTTCATAAATGTCTCCAGTTATCTGTTCAGAGCAACCAGTGTATTCAGCAATACCTTCATATAAGCTCACACTACATTTTAGACGTAAGAACTTTGGAAGGAGATGTATTTTAAAGATAGTCAGGCATTTAGACAACTTTATAGGCTCCACTACAATTGTTAATCCTAGGCATGAGAATATAGCTGTTCCCTCAATCCCCAAGAGGAAGTCTCACAGATGAAGCTTATGAGAGGCCTTGTAGGAGAAGGAAGGGCTGAGCCAGGGAAGGTGTGAAGCAGGAGATCAGCCTCAATCACTACGTAGTCTTAAATGTAGTAAACCCAATCCCTCCTGAGGGCTGTTGAATCTTATCTTAGAGCTGCACGTGTTCAATGGTCAGTCGGGCAGATTTTTGTAAATATGCAAGACCAATAAATATGTTAGCTTGAATCTCACCATGTGGGCCTGGTCTTTGCACCTGACAGGCTTTGCATTTTCTTCAACCTGCCTATAGATGCCAACTCCTTCCAAGTACTAAGTCCTCCTTTTTCTCAGCTCCTCAAGATTGCCTAGGGTAGGGATATCAAGTTTTCTGCCACTTCCAACTTATACTTTGACACTGAGTAGTGGTCCGAGGTCACATTCCCAGAAACAAGCAAGGGAAAGGCAAAAATAAAATTAATGTGATTAATGCAACTGCATGAGTATTCTCCATTTATTTATTTGATTTATATACCGTCTCTGTATTCAAACACATATTTAAGATGGTTAACCTGCCGGACATTCATTGCTATCCAATCTGCAGGAAACATATTTCAGAAAGAAGCTTCAGAATGAAGCAGTGTACTGCTACCTGCTCTTGAAGAGCTACCAGACTTCTGCATCAGATTGGAAGGCTGAATGGAAGGGTAATCTGATCAGCCAAAAGAGATAATCTGCTTTTGAATAATCCAAAAACAGAATCTAAGTCTTTCAGTTGTTATGGAGCAGCTGGTTGTTTTTTAAAATTTTGTTGCTAAGCACACCAAGTCTCTGGGCATTATGCATCAGAAAAAGGATCTCTAGAGCAATGCAGAGATGTCTGGATATTGCTTATGTGCTAGGGACATATTTTGATAGCTTCATCCAGCTATCACTGAGGCAACGTAACAATATTTGGATGATGATAGAAGATGGTAGTCATCACTAGACAGTCCATGACCTTGTCACTCCATCACCATCAAGCAAAAGCTCTGTTCCTCGGTATAAATGATTTAGTTTCTCAAGACCAGCAAGAGTAATCAAAATATAAGAAGTGCTAGTCGCGACAACGGCAGCGGCAGTACTCGTTGTGGTTCTCTGCTGCTTTTCAAGCAGAGCATAAAATAATTCTTTGGGGACTTTATTTATTGCGGCCACAAGATGGTGCTAAATGTAATTTGGACTGGCAGGGAGCTTCCCTCTATTGTCTCTTTTTCTTGATTGTCTCTCTGTTTCCCACGGGATAGTTGGGGTTAATTGATTCATGTTAGGGCTAACAAACGGGGAGCTGTTCTTGGATCATTACAGCACTCTTAGAGCTGAAGGGAAGGCTAGTCTGCATTTATGGACCAAACCTAGTAAGAAATCTAAACTGCAAACCCATCTATCCTCATCTGAACCTCAAGACTTGTGCTTAAAAATTTGTACCATTCGTAGAATGAATCACCCCTTGCAGATCGAGGCGGGGAATACTTTTCAGAGGAGGACTGGAGAGGAGCAATTGGTCAGAGGCAAAGCTCTTAAGTCAATGCCTTGCTCTCAACTGAAGAACAGAAGGCAGTGACACAAACAAAGCGCTAAGCTGCAAAAACGATTTGCTTGTAATCAGTCTTCTTTCTTAGCTCAGCTTCCTTGCCACTTTTATGTTCAGGGTAATTAACATCATACAAAATAGATGGTGAGCTATTCTGGCCGGCCAGTTCTACTTAGCTTCTACACAGAGGGTACCTGAATCAAGACACAACATCCCAAAAAACTCCATTAATTTTGCATTAAATGAGGATAAGTTGGGCTATTGAAGCCTGAAAGATGCTGTAGAGGTGGGTGAGATGGTCATTCATCCACAATGTCAGCAAAGCAGGACAATTGTGATTGTGGTCCTTGTGGATTGGCTTCAGATGTACCATCTTTACCAGTAAGGATTCTTACTGCTCTGATAGTATTTCTTCTTGGGCTGCTATAAGACATGATAGGCAATGTTAATATCACAATACCCATGAAGATCATCAATTATATCCAAAGTACTGCCAGATGTTTATTTTTGTGCAAGGAATGTAAGTATCTTAATTTAAGACATGGATCTTTTTTCCTCATAGGTAATTGAAGAACTTTCTTAGCATTACAAAACATTTCATTTGTAAAAATAAATAAAAAGAAAACTATGAAAGAAATACAGACTAACATGCATACAGTTTGATGTCGTGGTTAAGGTGCTGGCCCAGAAAGTAGCAAACTGTGAGTTCTAGACCACATTTAGGTATGAGAGCCATCTGGTGTCTTTGGGCCAGTCATTTTGTTTCAGCCCAACTGTTCCTCACAAGTTTGTGTTGTGGAGAAAATAGGAGGCAGGAGTATTAGGCGTATTTGTTGCTTTAAGTTGAATACAACTTAAAGCAACACATGTGTGGATGGGGGGGAGAGAGATAGAGCAGATAAAAATCTAGTAATGTATGTTATACTTTCTCTCCTTATTTAAACAAACATGAATAAGATGTCAAATGTGCATTTTAAAAATGGGGTAAATTGTTTGGAAATATTCAATTTGTCTTCTACATTTTTGTTGCTAGATTCATATTTTCTGTCCATCGATCCATCCATCTGTCCGTCTGTCTGTCCGTCCATCCATCCATCCATTATTTATTTATTAAATTTATATGCCGCCCATCTTGCAGTTAATTCTACTGAAGGAAATAAGAATACAAATAAGTGGATATTTAGAACAGTATCACATGAAGTTCAGACGAACTATATTACATTCTTGTTCTCCAAGTAAATGCGCATAGGACTTCAGACTAGTTAGGTAACACAGGGAAGTATGGAATCATAGAAATAGAAATGAACTTGAAAATATTTAGTCAAATTCTTTTTCAGTCCAGAAATTTATCATACCAAATGTAGTGGCAGCATTCTTAAGAACTTTTAATTAATATACCTCCACCAAACGAGAGTATTGTCTCTCTAAGGACAGTTTCTTCCAATTTGCAAAGCCTTAACAAGGTTCACTTAAACTTTAGCTAAAAATTGCTTTTCTGCACTTTCCCTCTTTTGGTTCTAATTTTGTTGCCTGGAACAACAACAAAAGGCTGTTATGTTTTTTCCCTAATAATCAGTTTGTAACAGAGTAGTGGAGTATTTCTGACAGTTTTACTTATTTATTTATTAGATTGTTATCTCACCACAGTCTCATTCAATTACAGTGCCACAATGAAAATAATGGCAACACAATTAAAATAGTATATAGTCTGAATTGCAATGCAAAACAAAAAGGGGAGGAAGAAAAATAGTAACAAGAGGTTCTAGTAAGGTTGCTGAAAAGCTTTTCGAGAAAGCTCCATTTTGTTGAAAGTTACCAGGGAGGGAACCTGTCTGGTCTCATTGGGGAGATCAACACCCTTCCATGATGTTGGCTCTGATATGGAAAAGCCATGCTTTGTAGCTTTGGCTCCTCCGACATTCTGGAAATGTGTGCAAAGAGACCTGCCTGACATAATCCAACAGGATAGGCCAAATCTGGTTGGAGAAGATGGTCCCAGGTGCCAAGCCATTAAGATCTTTATCGGCCAACACCAGCACTTTAAATTGCACTTAGAAATGACCCAGTAAAAAGTGCAGGGGTACTGCATATGCTTATACATTAAGATATTCCCAATGTTAGTGAAGCACAGCCTGCCACATCCTGAAACAGTTGAAATTTCTGGGAAGACTTTAGAAGCAGCCCCAAGTAAAGTACATTGCAGTATTCTATCTGGGATTGATTGTGGCTTGAATTACTGTGGCAAGATTATCATATGTTTATCCTTGTTTTCTATCTCTTGGTTAATAAAAGTTCTACCTACAGTTTTCAGTGAAAACACCATAAGACTTACAGTTTTCAATGAAGACACCATAATAGTGATTTTTTCACATAGGGTTGAAGTGAAAATGAATAAAAAAATAAGTCGGCAGAGGATTTGGAACAAAAACTTTATCTATTGTTTAAACATCTAAGTTGTTCATTTTCCTTATGATGTGTACCATTTATCATGAATCACTTTTGAATAGATAGAAAGATCCTGAAATGCTGGCGCATGCAACTCTAATTATACACACACAGAGTATACACACTGTACACGCACATGCATAACATATATACAGGACATACATATCACACAAGCACACTCTATCATAGACCTAGATACACACATCGGCACATGTTTGTGGGTGAATGTATCCAGGCAAGAAGCATGGAAAAATAATTTAAGAGATATATTTATGCTTGCAGAAGGTTACGGACATGTTGATCGGTGCCAGAATTCTTGAGCCTGCTTGCCAAAAGTCACTGAGCTCAGATTTGCACTTCGAGACATCTGTCATTAAACTGAGTATTTGTCTCATGTAACCTTCTTAATATCTTGGAGTCTGTATCAGTTGAATCAAATAGTTTTATGGTATTGTCACAGAAGTACATTCAGGGGTAAGTATCTGTAACATGAAATATTATAACGTCTTGCAAACATTACCAGTTATAACTTTATTCATCCTAAATGAGAAAGTACTGTCCCTCATTAACACAGGAAAGCTACAAATACTGGTAATTCCTCTTCTTTTTCTAAATTCAGGGTTAGTACAAATGCCATAAAATATTGCCAAAGTTCTCTGTGGAGGAGATGAAGACTTGTAGAGCAGATGAATTAGGATGCATTCATGCAAATTAATGGAGTGAATGAGAAATAATTAGATGTAACAGAAAAAGGAGAAATAATTCAGTGAAAAGAGTGAACATGATACATATAGAACATTTAACTTAAATTTTGTTTATAGGCAGAGAATGAAATAATACTGAAACCAACATGTTTTCTCTCCTGTTTCTTGAAGACGTGTAAATTTAATGTTGAGAATTTTGATTCTTTGGGAATTATGAACTGAATCATAATTCCCAAACAATCTAAATTCTCAACATTAATAATCTCTTTCAACTTGATATTAATCAAAACTGAAAAATTAATAATTTTGCAGAATTACATTTTTCATAATTCACACCGAGTATTCACACTTTTCCGATTACTGTAGTATCTATGATGGAAGTTCACCTCTACTACAGTGTTATATCTGTCATCTCTCTTTCCCCCTCTTTCCTTCTTTTGACTCCTCAGTTTAAATATATTACATATTCAATTTTCATCTATTTCTTTTTCTTTTATGGGTTTCAAAATGACAGAGATCTAGATTTGTGTGCTTGAAAGTAATTTTTATCATTTCATCCCATAATACAATACAATCCTGGGGGCCAGTAAAATGATGCAAAGCATTTTCTATGGCTTAAGGGTTGCCTCTTAGAGCCTTTACCATGTGTGTTTTTATGTATTAGCATGCACAAAAGAGATTCCACTTGGGAAGATTTATCATGTTTATTATGTTTAAGGCTGTGTGCCAGATGGTAGAAGCCATATGTATTGCAGAGTCCTCCTCAGGGGGAGAGGCCTTCCCACCCCCACATTCGTTTTTGTTTACTGAGGAGAACATGCTTCTGGGTTCATAAAATTTCCACATGATGGGCCTCCTGCATCATGGAGAAACAAACTAATTCCTGAATCTGTACTATTGGGAATTGTAAAAATGGGAATTGAAAGAGGAGATGGGCACATAGGGGTGGAGAAATAATTGTTTCTAAACTCATACATAGGATTGAATTGCTCCAATGAGTTGATTATTGCCTCTCCTTAGGAATGTTTTCTTCAGGATTGTTATCCACAATTAATGCAACTATGAACAACTTGGAGAAAAAAATTGTTCTGCAGTTGTCCCTATGTTTAATGGCAAGGAGGGCCTCATTGCACTAAGCTGAAAGTGTTAGATTGTGATAAAAGATCTCATGTAAGACCAGTATTCAAAGAGCACTAGGGGAAAATGCATGATGTTCTTTTTCAGGAATACACGGGCACAGCATACTTTTCCTAAAAATGCATACAGTTTATCATTTCTTAGAAAAAAAAGATTTAGTCAAGAAAAGCTTCATGCTACATTTGCTTCTCCCGAATCCTATCGCCTGGCAATTATTGTAGCTGGGATTCTGAAAATATCGTAAGATTTTGTATCCAAGTGTACTGAAATTACGGATTCTATAAAATATCCATTTAAAAATAACAAGCCAGAATGGCCTTGGTTTACATCTTCACATTGAGAGGGATGTCTTAACATTAGAGTGGTTGAAGCTTATAAAAAAATGGTCGAGATAGATGCATTTCCATTCTAACTCTGGACAGTTGTTCATGTATTCTTCTCTCCAAGGCCCATGAATAGAACTCACATATGGATCTAAACAATACAGGAGTGAGAAGACGCCCACAGATTTTTCTCTTCCCCTACTGGAAATGCTATTCAGCATCCATCTGTAAATCTGTGAGATCAAATACTTCATAAAAACAGAAAAGAATCTTAAGTTTCCATGTAGCCTGCATATGTAGGAAAACAACATTTTATTTTGACCCATAATGCTTTGGTTATTCTCCCTAGACATTATCCATTTTGTCCTAACCTCCACCCATTCTTGTCTAAGATGTGGTAACTGAAATTGTGTCAAAAGCATCCACTCTCATGTTGTTTGGTTTATGGTTCTCATTGTGCAATGCCCCAGTTTGGCTCTATTTTGTAATGATTAAACAGAGGGAATAAATAAATGAGTAAAATGAAACAGAATGGTAATATTATTTCTGGTATGTTCCATTTTTTTAAATAACAATCATTTTATGACAATTAATACCTTGAGAAATAAGCACCACTTCTGGCATTGATTTCTTGTCACAAGATGGCTCTACGCATCACTGGGCAAAAATATGTTACCAATTAATTAGTTCTTTCTATTCACCAATATTTCTTGTCATTAATCACACATTTGCAAATATAAGTCAAGAACTTTGCAGAAATCATTTGTACGGAGAGTCCCAAACTTATTGTTTTACGTGAAAACTATTTCACAGGCAAAACATTGGCGCTTACCAATATTTCCCATTTGTTAGTTGGGTTGTTGTTGTTTAGTTTAAACAAAAATTAAATGGAAGTGAAACTTTGGTAGAATAAGTACCAGCCTCAAGAATAATTTTTATTTTTTCTGACTCGCAGCTGCTCCCCATGGTGGGTATCAGCAATCCAGTGCTATGTTTGGACCAAGTAAAAAAACAACAATGTGAAACTTCAAGTGGGAGTGATGTCATTCCCATCTCCTGACAGCGTTCCTGCTGTAGTGGATTCCATTATGCCTTTTTCCCAGAAGGGTCACTCTAAAGTAGTACTGACTGACTTCATGAGTGTTGCATTGGAAACTTGCAATGAGGTTCTGGAATTGAAGGACAGCCAAGTCAATTGGTTAATCTAAAGCCCATTATATATGCATGTACACACACTGAAGCAGTCCAGTTCTTGTACTTAACAGAACAAGCCTAGTCCATATTGGGAAGGAATGTGGATACTCTCAATCAGACTGAGCTGTGTATTGGACAGAAATCAATGGGATGATGTTTGAATATAATTGGATGTAATATACAACATGGTATATGCATCTTCACATGAGCTTTCCCTTCAGGCCTATGCCAAAAGGTGTGGCATATGTTCCTAACTCATATTAGATTTTAATTTCTAAATCTGCCATTAGTATTGTTTACATATGCTTTTATTGTGAATTTCAGTACAATAGCAGCTAGCCATTGCTTTATTGTGATTGCATTGATGTTTTCATATGTTGTACACATTCTGGACGTTGCTTTGGCAGAATAAATAGAGTGTAAAAAGCTAGAAATGATTAAAGATTACATCTGGACTTGAAGCTATAGAGTGATCAAATCTAATAATTATGTGAAATAGCCAATGAATATCCTTGTTCCTTTTATTTTTATTCTAAGTGGCACATAATGATGTATGAAAGAAATGAAACTGTGGAAGCAACCTGATTAGCATTTAGGAAGTTTAGATGCTTTAATGAACTGGCTTAATTAACATGTTCATGGGTACATTGATCAGAGTTCAAAATAAAGTGATAAAATGCCTAAATAACATATTTAAATGAACAAGAAGCTAAGAAAAAGAATTAACATAATATATAGCAGGCTTCTGTTTCAGATTTCACTGTGTTTATAATGGATTTATTTAATTAGCTAATTAGTTGAAAATAGACTCATTCCATAATTGAAAATTTTAATCAGTTGGCACTCCAATAAGAAGGCAGATATCCCAATAAAATGTAGTATTATTTTGGAAAAAGGAGAATATCTGAAAAGATTCTGAAAAAAAATGAGAATGGAAAAAGTAATGTTTCGTATATAGGTCAAAGCAATATATGTAAATTGATATATGCCTGAAAAAAAATATATTTGGCACATTGTATGTCTTAGTTTTCATTTGTTCTGTCTTCTCTTATATTCCTATTTATTTTAGCATATTTTATAGTGAAAAATAAGGATTTACAATTTATGGTTTTATTTTTGATATTGTTCACTAGTTACAGTCCCTTATTGAGATGGGCAGCTGGATTAATTGATTAAATAAATAAACAAAAAAATATAATCAGATTTGGTCAGGTGGAGAGAGATATGGGGGGATACTTTATAAGAAATTTTCAGAGTAAAGCCTGATGTAATGAATGATATATAGAATAAATCCTTACACTACTTCCATATATAAATATGAAGAGGAAAAGCTGCAATAGCTGTTTCATGAACCAATAGAAAAGTTTCTTTTGGATCCTGCTCCTTAATGCAGAGAGAAACATGGGGAACAAATATTGTATCTTTATATTTTAGCGCCATAAACATTTAGTTCCAATTCCTAGCAAAACGGATAAATAGCGACCAGACCTGATCAAATATTTGCTGTATTGGGAATTGCAATGAGGTTCTGGAATTGAAGAATGGCCAAGCCAAATCTACAGTCCATTACATCTACGTAAACACACACTTTACCAGCCCAGTTCTTAGACTTAACCGAACAAATCCAGCCACATGTACCGGGATGGAAAAGGGAATAACTTGTTTATCTACACTGAAAGAAAGCAATGGATTTTCCATTGTGTACAGTAGCAATATCTAATTCCATTAATATCCAGAGTTCCTTCACACCAGATTTCCAAAAGCTCAGTTTGGTCTCAACAATCTGGAGGAAAAGTAGTGGCTATTGTGGTACTTTTCAGTACAGACGTATACCCAGGTGGCTTCAGGTCTGACACAATGGCTTTTGAAACTACTAACTGAATGTCAGCATACTCAAAGAATGGTGATCTCCAGACGATTATCATCCCCTCTGAAATTATGTGCATAGAAACATGAAAACCTCCAAAATATTTATTAAATTTATATGCTGCTGAACTCAGAAGTGACTCTTGTGGGTCACAGTAAAAAACATAAAATACAATAAATAAAAACAAAACCCATTACATTAAATCAAAAATAGCCAAACGGAGAGCGGAAGAGCAAAAATACATATGTGGGGAAGGAGGATAATACTAAGCCACTAACCGCCTCCAAGATGTTGTACCCCCATTGGAGTGCCAAACCAGCTGGCAGAGCCAGGTCTTAAGGCCCTTCTGGAAGGCTGCAAGGGTGGGCGCAGACCTCACCTCTGGGGGTAGGATGTTCCACATTGCTGGAGCCACAGCAGAAAAGGCTCTTCTTCTTGACCCCACCAGATGAAATTCCTTGACTGATGGGATCTGAAGGAGTCTCTTCTGCCGGTTCTGGTGGGGTGGGCCATCCCCTTTGGGATGACACAGTTCCTCAGATAACCTGGTCCCATGCCATGAAGGGCTTTAAAAGTCAGAACCAACACCTTGAATTTCACCCGGAAGCAAACCGGCAACCAATGCAGCTCGTGGAATAAAGGTGTTACATGGGCCATTTTCTGGGCCCCTAAAATCATCCATGCAGCCACATTCTGCACCAGCTGTAGCCTCCAGATGCTCTTCAGGGGTAGCCCCATGTAGACCACATTGCAATAATCCAGTGAAGAGATGACAAGGGAATGAGTGACTGAGCATAGGGACTATGGACATCCAGGAAATAGTGCCACTGGTGCACAACACAAAGTTGCACAAAGGCCCTTCTAGCTGCAACTACCACCTGCTCTTCTGGAGAACCCCCATATTATGCACAAGGTCTGACTGGGGTAGTGCAACCCCATCCAGACTTAAAAATGTTAAAGTACCAGATCCAAAATCCCCAGACACCCAAAGTCACTCAGTCTTGCCAGGGTTCAACCAAAGCCTGTTGTCCCCCATCCAGACATCATGTTAGGGCTGAGACAGCATCACTTGGGTCACCAGGAATGGAGATATAAATCTGAGTATCATCAGAGTACTGATATCTCATCCCATGGCGATGGATGATTTCACCCAGCAGTTTCATGTAGGTGTTAAAAAGGAGAGGAGAAAATACCGAGCCCTGCAGCACACCACAAAGTAGTAGCCAAGGACTGGACCTCTCTCTCCCTGATATGTGAGGCTTACCAAGGAAACTTTTTTTTACTTACATCACATTCTGTAAGATCACCCTTGAATACCTTTTGATTTGTGTGTAAAACTGTAGAACTTATTGAATGAGACTAAAGGGCCTTGTTTCCTAGCATTCTGTCTTCATTCAGAAGGCTGTAGAAAACAATAAAGCAGGACGCAATGATGACAATTCCTGTAATATACAACAATAAGCAACTGCTTAAAACTAGGACGCAATGTCAATAAGCTGTGTTGTTTTCCTTATGACCATCATTTGAGGCTTTCTATAAGAATTGCACTAAGAGGTGGAACCAAGTTGGTGTGATGGAAACCAGAGAATTGATTTTATTTTTAATCCATTTATTACATATTTTTTATTTACACTACAGTGGCAAATCTCCTTAGTGTACCATGCAGGCATTCATTTTAGCAAGGTTAAATTGAACTGAATGTTTGTAGGATTTTAAAAAAATACATAGGTTCTACATTTACAATTGCTCTTCACCCCAGTCCCTTTGAAAACAAGAAAAATTACAAACTCTGCTTTGGGTAAAATGATACATTTGATAAAAACTACAAGTTGGCTTCTGTTGCTTTGTTGCTGGTTTGTCGAACACCAGCATTCAAAAACAACAGCAACAATATTGTGCAATTCTGTCAAATTGTTCTTCATTTCAAGGAGGCACATCATAAATAAGCAGAATTTCAGAATTATCTTTAAACTCCATAAAATTGGAGAATTTAATTATCATTAAACTCCATAAAATTGGGCCAATTTAGATGATACTTCTTTCATCTCAGCAGCCACTTTGTAGGAAAATTTTATGTCACTTCTTCCTTGCTGAGGTTCTAAAATTACTGCTATCATGTGACAACTTTTCTGTAGACTATGGTTCAGAAACATGACACTTCATTTTTATTTATTTATTTATTTACCACATTTCTAAACTGCCCATCTTCCTCTCATAATTAGTGCAGTGATCACATAAAATGATACTTCTGTTTATTGGTTGACAAGCAATGAGCAAAATTGCCAACATTGCTGGTTCCATCTTTGAATCAAAATTTACCAATAGGATCCCATTACAAATGTCTACGTAGAGACAGAAATCTAAGATCTCTTATGCTCTACAGTTTTCATTCATATGAATTGAACAAAACTGGTTGAACATGCATTTTTTTTTAGTTTGATAAAATATGCCTCCCTAAATTAATAAAACCTTTATCACACAAGATGTGGTCATCAAAATGATTAAACATAAAGAAAAACAATCTGGAAACCAAAACTGTTTAGAAAATGGATTTATAGTCACTGTGCAACGGGGGTGGGGGGGAGTAATCAGAACTTCACATTCAAAGAAATGTTACACATTATGTTACTCTCCACCATTATAATGATTAATTATCTTGCAGCTCCACATACTGCTTGTTGGAAGTCAAGTGTTACTGACCTGTGAGTTCCAGTGTTCAGCACCTTGTGATCGCCTGACCACTAGGGTTAGTAGGTGCAGATAGACAAGGATTTGCTTTGTGCTACCTCTTTGTCTACCCCTCTGCCTGCTATTTGTCTAAGGGATTGCTAATCTGAGATCACTTCTTCCTTCTGTCTTCCTTCCCGGGGCGCATGCTCTTTGTCTCTTCTCCTAGCAGGATGTAGTTAAGTAGGTGATAGGTCCTATTCTTATCATGTATTTTCTATAAATATCTCTGTTTTCTATTATAGTGATAAAATCACTTAATCATTGTTCAGGAAGGCTCACAGGCACACAGTGAACACTTAAATCTCCAGCACTGCTCCAAGTGATAGAAAAGTTCTTGGTTATATCATGTTATAAAGGCAGCTTGTTGTAAGCTTTCTTTGAAGCTATTTTGAAGCAAACAATGTGTTCTGTCAATATACACTGCATTTTAAATCTGTGACAGACACATTTAATATCTAGGGGAAAACTGGTGAAAACATTGCCTGATTTTTATCAAAGAAGCTAAAACAATTTTTTCAGAAAATATTCACCTCTCCAATTTCAATTAACTTCCTAGTATAGGAGTTCGTATTTTACAGTATTTTACAATACTTTATTTTAAAATATTTTAAAGTATAAGTTGCCTAGCAAAATGTGAGAAAGGAAATTATTCAAGAACTTCAAGAAATTCTTCAAGGATAGTACGGGAATATAGTATTGAATATAGTACTAGCTAACATGCTGAATTTTATTTGGCTCAGGACTGTTAATTTTGTCTAGTAGAAACTATCTAGGATTTCTTTCAGGACTTTTTCTACTTGACCAGCAGAAGGTTAGAAATGGACTTAAAATCTTTTGCATTTGTCTTTCTGAAAATTTATTTATTTATTAAATTTATAAACTGCCAAACTCAAATAAGACTCTCAGCAGCTTACAATAAAACAATTGTAATTCAGGAAAACAAATGTTAGAGAATCTAATAAATTTGTACTAAGACATTTTATAATATTGAAACACACACAAAGATAATTAATTGATATATCTTTCATAAATATTGGGGATATTTATTCTTAAATAAGTCCTACATGACTATGCAACGTCTAAGTAAGGGCCCAACTTTTTGGAGTAGAAAAAAGTTAACAATTAGCTTTCCATTTGATGCCAACTTAGCATCTGCACTAAAACGTTTTTTTTGTACTCTGTACTTTTTGTAATGAAGTTTGCAATATTTTTAACGAAAAAAGGGTTACAGTGCAGTCTTTCATATTTGATTCAAAAACAATTATGCCAATTTGTTATGTTATAGGCAGATGTGCTTTTTATCTGTAGAAAATGCTGGATTCTGGCCAAGACATGGGAAGACAAATAATTAGCTCTTATCTGAGTTAAACTATTAACTCAAAGACAAATAATATGATAAATAACCTATACATGAAAATGAGGTTGAAAATATACATAAACCAAAAGTGTCCAAGGTGTATATTAATAAATTAAAGGGATACAAAGCCTCCATAATATTACACATCATCATTACTTTGGCAATCACAGTGATGTGCATGATTTAGATGAATGCACTCATCTGTAATGCCCTAGAGTTGTAAACTGAACAGAGATAAGAAACTTCCTGTAAATGTCTTTTTCAATTTTGACAGCATGTGTGTGCTGGATTAAGAGTTTAATGCAGCCTTTCCCAACCTGATGTTCTCTAGTAAATCTTTGAAAATGATTTAAAAGAAGTACTGTACTGTAAAATTACACTAGTTTAATCAATAAAGGAAATGTTCTGTTCTCACACAATGCCTCCACAATTTTTTTAAAGCATGCCTAGTACTATTCTCTACAATAGAATAGGTTTCCTACAGTTTAGGGGGGAATTATTTATTTTATATTTATTTATGTTATTTGAATCTAATTCAATGATATAGGAGCTCAATGATATGGAGACATGAGCATGAAGTTTAAGTAGATTTTGAAAGGAGGTATTGTCATAACATAACTAAGTTTATATAAACTTAATGGTTAAGGTTTGATGGCTGCTGTGAGGTTTCTGGATATCTAGATTCCACTGCTGTTCTTCAGTCACTCATTTGTGCTTGACTCTTTGCAACCCCCTGGACTGCAGCACACCAGGACTTCCTGTCCTGCACTGTTTCTTGGAGTCCACCCAAATCCATGCCCATCACCTCTATGATGCTAACCATCTCATCCTTTGCTGTCCCCTTCTCC
>JANHZU010006787.1:226230-237057 GCA_032468055.1 Acrochordus granulatus | reverse complement strand
CTCAGTCTGCAATGGGCCTTTGCCTGGGCCAATAATTTTGACCAGTGTTGTTGTTGTTGTTAGTGATGGTGGTTGCATAGTCAGCCAGATATTTAGATTGGATTTGGCATTTTTGTCCACCTGTCAAGTCTTTCCCAAAGATCTGGGATAAGCACATGTTGTCTGATGATGTTAAAGGTGTTGTCACAGGATGTAAGCTATTCCAAATAAAGCTGTCTTTTGTAATTGACTGATGGTGATTTTGTCAAAGCACCTGTTCTTATTGGTACTATCTTTGCTTTCTTTTACCACACTCATTCCAATTCTATTTGCAGGTCTTTAAATATTGTGATTTTCTCCAATTCATTCTCTTCTCTTCTGCTGTGTCCAGGTGTGGCCACATCTACTATCCAGATTTGTTTGTCTTTCTTACCAACAATGGTTAAGTCTGGGGTGTTATGTGGCAGATGCTTGTCTAATTTGATTTCTAAAAATCTCAGAGCACTTTAGCTTCTTCATTTTCTATTACTTTATCTGTTTTGTGTTTTTCTTGCAGGCACGTATTTCTTGCAGATATTCCAATGCACCAGTGTTGATACTTTATTTTGCCATTATTTGAAACCTGTCTGTGTGAACTTGTTATAACTATTATTATGCCAGAAATAGCAATGTACCAGTACTTCATGTCACATAGAAAAATTGCAAGAGACATTGATCGGGATGCCCAGTTTGCCCTGCTTCCTAAATCCTGTTCTTGCCATTTAGTAGCTGGATATCAGAACAAATATAATAAATCAAATACAGCAACTTACATAGTGTGGCATGTTGCCATCATCATGAGTGTGCCAAATGCCTGTTTTGATGTGAAACGGAAGTGGAAGGAACCATTCTATATTGGGCAGCAGGTGAGTCTGGGTTAATTTTTTAGGAACAGCAAATTCTGTTTTCTACAAGCATTATAGACTTGTAAACAAATAATTCCAAAGCATTATGGTAGTTATGTGACTGTGGGATGAAAGGATGATGGTGATCACTTAAAAGGGTCCATATGTGTATGAGCTATCAGTGGAGGTAGGTGGTGCTTTCCGCTTCTGAGAGCAGAACTACTTTTATAGAACTTGACATTATGAAGCAAATATGTTCAGCTTTTGACAGCTCTCAACTTTCTAACAATTGGAGAAGCACGAATTAAGAAAATTGCCAAGGAACATTCTTATTTAATTAAGAATGAAGAACTAGAAGAACAAGTAGGGATGATGATGATGATGACGACGACAACGATAAGACACATGGAAACTGGGGGGGTGGCAGGAGAATTCTTAAAATTTTTTATTTCAGTCATGACCTCCTTTGACTTCAGGCTGTGCCCTGCAGCCTTTCATGTCTTTGAAGCAGAATGCATTTGCCATGAATCTTTCATTGCTTTCTTTCCAAAACAAACAAGTCAAGGTTTTCACACAGAGACAATTAGAAAACCTGGAAGATTCTTTCCTCTGTTTCAAGGGTCTTTTCTCTCTGGGACTAGCAGGGGTAAGACAGGAGTGCTGTCATTGCTTAAGCATGCCTACAATCCATTATTGTTTCTCAGTTACCTTGGACTGCCTCCTTATAGGCTGAAGTTAGTTCTAGAAGTGTCAGTAGAGGAAGTAGTGGAAAGGCTACATCTAGAAAAGACACAACAGCAACGATGAGCAACTATTTCTGCCATCTCTCTTCCAGCATATTTCAAATGGTTTATCATTCACTTTTTAATGACCTAATAACGGTAATCAAGCCAACAGAAAAAAGCTACTGATTTTCAAAAGGAATTTCCTGATATTTATTTTTATCCTAGAATACCTCACAAGGAACATTTGATCTTCAAAGTCATATCATGTTCAGCATTACTTGAGGAGGTAAAGAAAAAAAAAAGTCAAGATGGTGGTTATGGTAGTGTTACCGAAGCCCACTCTTTTGATACATATGTTGATGTTGCATATATAATCAGAGAGGGCTTTCATCATGCTGTCAGACTACCATACTGCATTTTTTGACCCCTTCCCAAGTTATTATGCTGGAATGCCTGTCTGTTGAAGTTGCTGTTTCATGATATATAATAGTAACACTGCTTGGAAAGATGGTATTATTGCTTTATCTTTTACTACCTGGACATTAGTCAATTTCATAATACTGTATTGGGAACAAAAGAGGTACAAAAATTCTTCAGGACATTAGGTACTTACCTGGGGCTTTGTCTCTGCAAAATGCATTTATAGATGGTGGGCTAATAGGCTCTTAGAAAGTTCTTCTTCAAGGATAGTAACATTCTGCTTCTCTGTTTGTTCTATGATAAATTATTTCAATAAATAAAGTTTAACAAATGAATTAAGGAAGTGCTTTGTCTTCTTCTGCTATCTGACTTAGACTTGCCCACAGTATCCCATATTTTTTCTTAACATTATACTGTCTTCACTTCATCCCTAGCCTATCACTGAGGCTGCCCAACTTTATATTCAGTTATTTTCCATTCTCTCCTGAGAAAGCCTTGCTGTATATGATTTCTGGCAACCATGATGATGATGCAGTCAGGATCTGGGATTTGCTGAGTTCCTATTGGCTGTTTCTGGGTGCAGCAGTTACTGTATGTCTCCTGATCTGCAATCACTGGACAATTATGGCCATTTTGGATTGTTCTGTTGGATCCATGTTGTTTCCACAGATCATCATCTTCATAATGCCTGACTAGGAAGAACTTCTATGGAAGTGTGTTTGTGTGTGTGTGTGTGTGTGTGTGTGGTGGGGGTGGATGGAATAAAAAAAAGTCCAGATCCAACTGAAACCACTATCTTGACTGTTTTTGAGTCTAGTATCTGTAATTTTCCAAAGACCAAGTTAGATCTTCTTCAGGCTCCTTATTAACATGTGTTCATCACTTTTGTGAAATAGCATTAGACAATTTTTTTAATAGAATAAAACCAATCATTACAAAAATGGAATGAATGAAGAGGAGAAACAAGGCTGCCAAGAAATGGGAACCCTGGTTGGAGGAGAAAAGGAGCCCTAAATCACAGCTCTTAACTTGTTCCATGTTAAACCTTTGGGTACAACTCTCACCAGCCTCATTACTATGGCAGGATAGAGTTCAACTCTGGGGACAGAACAAATTATGCCAGCATAGTTTTGTGGAGCATCAAGTATGGAAAAAAAAGTTTTTTTAAAAAAGGTTTTTAAATTGTTTTTAATTGCTTTTATGTGTTTTTATTGTAAGCTGCTGAAAGTTGTTTTGAGTTGGCAGCATATAAATCAATCAATTAATCAAATAAATAAATAAGCAAGCAAGCATGTTAAAGTCAATGTCTGGATTAGCCCTTAGTGATACAGAAGGGGCAACAACATATCATCTGGATAGTCCCCTGTTAAGGTAATGATCAAAAGTATATTTTATACATCATATCTACTGGCTTTTATTTGTCAGCTCTATAAAGCAGACCAGATCAAGAAACCAATGCCATATAGGTCAGCACTTCTTTTATTGTAAAAACTATAGTAAGAGAATCTCACAAGTCTGAATGTGCTTCTTTCCTCTCTCACTACATCTTTGTGTGAATTAGAGAAAGACTCATCTGAGTTTTTTATTCTCAAATTAGTTTCTTGGAATGGACTTGATTGTGGTGTTGGTAGCAACTCTTTCTCCTATTCTTCAAGGCTGTTCCTTATGCGAAGCCATAGATTTAACCATAAATTAAAGAAGCACATGCTTAAGTCATCAAAGGAAAGTGGATACCACAGAGTTTACCTCCCAGCAGTCATGCCCTAAACATTTCACTGCCACATTTTGACCTCAGCCAGAGCTTTTGTGATTGTCCTATCTGCTGTATACAACTTTAATTTGCATTGTTAAAAAAAAACATTTTCTTTGGCATGCTGAGTGACTAAGTTTAACAGCTGGAGTCTTAATGTCTTATCTGTTAGGCAATTGAAAGGCCAAGAGGCATTCTTAGGGCATCAATTGGCCTTGTTCTATCTATGCTCTCTACATATGATGCAGGATTTAGATTGGGAAATAAAATGCAAAAAGTGTGCTAAACCTCCAATAGGCTTTATTCATTTAAAAACATGAAAACCAGCCTCTGAAATTATCACTGTACTGCCTCAGGTGTTGCCACAGCATTACAGAGGTCCTTTGGGAACTTCTCAGCTTCAGAAAGTTGTCTGCCTTTGATTTAAAGCCAGTGATGGCTAATAAATTTCACTGTAATTGTTGAATTCCAATTATTTTAAAAAACAGTCAGAGGCTATAAATTTATTGAGGCTGGTTGCCCCAGAAATAAAAGAAACAGTAGTTTACAAATATCATAACTAAAACATTTGTTTTCAGCATCCAATAGTACTACTTTTTGTTAAAAAAATACATGCCCTTTTGATAATGCCTATCATAATCATTTTCTATGAATCATATTATTATCTATACAGATTTTATCCTCTTATCTTCATGGACCTTAAAGCTTAGTTTCCATTCTTCTTAGTTTCCTGTTTGCAAGTTGCTTTCTAATATATTTACAGCCTGATCTCACTCATGTTTTCTTGGAAATGTCTTACTGAATTCATTGGGTGTGATCATTATGCATGATCATAAACATGTTTATTCAGAAGAAAGATCTCCTGAGTTCAAAGAATATGCATTCTTAAGCAGATTTAATAACTATAGGGCTAGCTACAAAAATCTGGTTTCAGGAATCCAGATGCCAACTAGCTGGAAGCAAAGAGAAACAGGAAAACTACACACATAAACACAGAAACAGAAAGTGCGGTGGGAAATGGGATGTTCCTGATCTTTCAACTAGACTCCCTTGAAACTTTCAGCTAGACTATCCAAAGGCAGCCTCAGTTTTCCCTAGTTTATCCTTCTCCTAGTTGCAAAACTAAGTTGATAACATAATAGTAGAAGTTATTGGAATAGTTTAGAGAATATGAAAATTGTAATTTCATATTCTTGACTTCCTCTGTATTTTTAAATTAGTTTTTCTGCGTACCATGTCTGCTCTTCTTGATTTGCTCTACAACAAGTGTGTCCAGCCTTGGCAAATTTAGGATATGTGGGCTTCAACTCCCAGAATTCTGGGAGTCAAAGTCTACACTGCTTAAAGTTGCCAAGGTTGGACACCCTTGTTCTATAGCATCTTCATATTGCCATCCAAATTTGATCAGCAATGCCACTAGAAATGGTTTCCTTCTTTTTGATGAATATCATCTTTTTAGAATGTAATGCTGATTTTAAAATTTTTAAAGTAAGTTGTTAATAGCAATTTGATTTACTTAAATTTTAACCCTATTATGGTAAGCTGCCTGGAGTCACTCTGTGATTGAGGTAGCATACAAATCAACAAACAACTAAACAAAACTGGAATTACAACTGGGGACATTTTCTGGGGGGCATATGCTTGTTGCTTACTTGAAAAAGGAATAATGCAATGGCTTCAACACCATATGGAATTTGGCCTGGCCATAATTTATCTGAAGGCTAAAAATGAATAAAACAAATACAATAACTTCATTAGACTTGGTCCTGTAATCCTTGTTGGCAAAATTTGCCAACACCAACTTCCATTTATAGGTTGTTTTGGGTGTCATGTTGATAAAGGCTTTTCAGAAAAGTTCAGACTAGGAGCAACTCCATGACAGGTGTAAGGTGGCCAATTTTAGCTGGGAGAGTTGCTTGACTCCCACCTGAGTGCAAGTGACACAAAATGTCTGGCAGCAATCCAATCTGTTCTTCTTCCAAGGATTCAAATATATTTGGATGAAAATCAAGTGACAGTGAATACTTGCCAGTCAGACAACTTATTTAGACAATCTCATTCATCATAACTAGTCTGGTCACTTGAAACTTGGCCTTTATTCCATTGATCCTTCATCTTGGGGCTTCTCAAGGAGACAATCAGTTCATGTAGATAGACTTTTATTATCTTATAATGAATGTCCTCATCCTGACTCTTCAAAGTGCTGAGCACAAATGTTGGAAAAGGAACATATGGCATTTTTTCAAGGTGAGCTTTTGCATCAGAAAACAACATTGCCAGATGTTGCAAACTGTGTCAATGTCATGCTTTTTCTTGTCTTTATGACCAATCACTTCCTGAGAATAATAGTCTTCCTCTTATACCTGCCTATGTTTGTGTGGTTGTTTGTGTATGTGTGTGTGTATGTGTGTGTGAAAGAGAGATTGAAAGAGAGTGAGCAGGAACATCCAGTCATGTAAACTCTTGTTTTGCATTGTAGGGATTTCAGTTGGTTGCAACAGAGGTGGAAAAACCCTTTTTCAAACATTTTAATAGTACCAGTTGGCAATATTTAACTCATGGAAACTGGGATGTTTTGAATACTGTATTTAAAGAAAAGTACTTGCCTGATTTAAAAACTCTGCAACTGTGAAATTGAGATAATAAGAATAAGCAGTACAATTGTTCCAAAACAATCTGCATTCAAAAGTGTCAAACCATTTATTTTTAATGTGATCAGTTTAGGTACAAAATCTGATTTCGATTAACTGTGTATTTTTGGGAATAGGACAGAGAAAACATGTCAGAATCAACTCTAATATGATTTGAAATGGAGATTTGAGATTCAAAGAGGGCATGATTCAATTTGAGTTTGCACATCTAAAAGCAAACCAATTTGATTCAAGCCATTTCAGGATATAATGCTTCAATATAATGCTAACATGGAATTTAAAAGTAAGGTTTGATGCAAATACGGAAAGCTGAACTCTCAATTGTGTTGGAAAAACCAGCACAAAATTGTATTGTTCCATTAGCCTAGGAGAGAGCAACATCAGAGCTTGTGGCCATTAAACAGTTGAAAGCTGAGAAAAGAAATGAAGGCCAATGGTCTATGAGCTTTGTTATCCCAAACCTCTGATAGCCAGATCATTTAATCAGGTTATTAAATGTTGACCAGTAACTCATGACATTTAGAGAGCTCATCATACCTTTCAATACCCAAAGTACTCTCCATATATGGAAGTGAAGTTTCACCATTATATATGTATTGCCTGTAACAATCCTAATAACTGTAGCATAAACCTAATCATTTGGATTGATTTAGAATTGGTCACAATTCAAGAAACAATAAGCAGGCAATCACATCTACAAAGTGCTTTAAAAGACTACAGAGCACTTCCACACCATCTGATTTGAAAGCCTGTTTTGATTTGTGAAAACTTCCATGAGAAACTCAGTTCGAAAAGCTTCAAAGCACTGCCCAGCATTGATGAACACAGAGTGGTCCAATGTTAGTGAAGCTCCTGGCAAGTTCAAGATCCAAATTAGTAATTAAGAAGACCATAGCTAACACATTTTATAACTAATGAAAGTAAACACCTGTGTCCCAGGATAATGTTGCAAAAACTGATCAGAATCGGTCATCAGGACTTAGAGTTTATTACTCCAAGCTTTCAGGCTCACACTAGAGTCCATTGTCAGGGAACTTGTCTCTCTCCAAAACACCCACTGCCACCTTTGAGCCATCTGCTGCCACCTTTGAGCCATTCACTCTTCCCAAGAGACATTTGGGAGAGAAAATGATCTTGCTGTTTTCTTTTAGAAGAAGATATCCTGATCAGAATTTGTCTGAAGGAACACCTTCCAAAGAACTGTCCCTTTCAGACTATTGCAACAGGGTACTGCTGTTGTTCTCTCCTTGGTTCTCCTAGGACTAGACCTCAGCAATGATGATAGTAGCTGCCTTGTGATTTTTCTTCTATTATATGTGGGATTTAAACATGCAGATTTAAACCAAAAGGATTTCTAGAAATGCAGAAATTTCTTAACATCAGAAGTGGGAACTTTCCCATTAAATGTTCTTCAGCTCACCAGCACCATTATACTATGTTTTCTTAACAACTCAACATGTGATGACCTGGAGTCAACTTGGGTGGGCTCCCCTGCTGAGCCAAGGAAAGCAACAGCTGGTTACTGTGCCAATTTCAGCTCAGCAGTGATGAGGAGCAATCACTCCTCATTATGCAGAACTGAAATGCCCTTGCTTATACTGTTCCATGTGCATTTTATTGTGAGCTGCCCAGAGTTGCTTATAGTGAGTTCGGCAGCACATACATTTAATAAATAATAATAATTTCTTGCAGTACCGGATTGCAAGTTCTCTCTTCTGGATGCCAGTCATTTCTTTTCAGTTACTTTTCTAGCAAGACTTCATTTCTCCACCAAATTAAAAAGCCCTTGCCTTCAAAATCTTTCTTTATATGGGCACATTTCCTGTATCTATAATTCATCCCTGGTGTATCTTTGGGCCTCTTCTATTTCCATGACAGTGTACTCATAATTAAGTTCAGCCTTCCATGTATAACAGTGATTAATATAATAAGGTATAATGTTGTCAGTCTTATCCCATGAGTGGTTACTATTAATTTTAAATCTCAGCTTTAGAAAGTACAGCATTTTACAAATGGGTCTAGAAATTAAAACAGTCATGCACACACACACAACTTAATTACTATCATAACACTTCTGAAATCAAGAATTTCTCCTTGGTTTCAATTAATTTTGGATGATAATCAAGAGGAGAGAGGGAGAGAAGGAGAGAAGTAATTCAGTAATTGATCGGAAAAGAACAACACAAATGTCTTTACAAATGAGAAGCTCACTCTTAATATCTATTTCTCTCCTCCCACAAAAAAGGTTAAGGAAATAATCTGAAATATTTTATTAGCAGACAAGCTGTGAACTTTTAAATATTAGCTTTGTTTGAATGTAACCTGAAAAAAGAAGTGCATAACTTCATCAATACATATGGGCAGGATCCCAGACAAAAAATATTCCTTTTACTTACAAACAATTAAAATTGAGCCTTGGGCCTCTGATGATGTTACTAAATCCTAAACTATTTTTAATACAATGATATTGAAATTAGGAGAGTTTTTGTGCTCCCTTCTTCTTTCCTGATCTAGTTGTAACAATCCTGTAGTGGAAACTTTTCTTTCTGTGTTTAACTCATGGCTGTAATTTATTGGTATGTCTGAATCTGGACAAACTATAGTTGGTTCTCTTATTTAAAATGTACTAAAACAATCTAGTTCAAACTGTAATTTCTTCAGCTGGCTCATTTCTATAAAGCACAGATAGATGTAAATGCAGTTCACAGTACTAATAGTTTGATCTAACATATATTGAACTGAAACCGGAAGAGGAAGCTTTTAATCTGTTCTCTACAGCTATGGTGGACTTGGAAAGGAGAAGTTCACCCAAATTCATTCACACAACTGTAAACCATAGTGTAGCATACTCTTCCCCATCTGGGAATTGCAATCCCAACACAGCTGGAAAGGAATGAATGGGGAAGGTGGCTTAGCACAATGTCCAAATGGAATTCTTTGCAATGAACTCCCACAAGATCTATCAATAATTGGCTACTTTCATCGATACTGAATGTCAAAGTGAAGACGAAGAAATGTATGTTATTTTTTTCCAGAAATGAAAATCCTGGGAACTTGTCCTAGGAATCCTGTCTGGTTCTGTCAAAAAAAACCCTTTGAAATAATTCAGTATCAGGATTCTCCATCTGCAAAGCAGCTATTACCTGAACAGGGATGTCTGTGGTGAATGGTCAAAAAGATCAAGAAATCAGCCATGCTGAATGATATTTGATGCATAGAGCAAGCCACACTCCTTGCAGTTGCAATCTTGATTTCTTTGACAGCCCCCCTCCTGCTGCAGATTCCTGTTATCTGTATGTTGGAAGTGGATGGCCACATGATGGCTGGATGTGAGTTGGAATTGGGGCAAGATTATGGCATTTTGTTTTGAATAATTTATCTCATTTTTCTCCTCCCCATCCCCAAAGAACCTGAACAAAAAGAGATTATTCCCTCCACCCATGAGTGAAATTACTGTAAAAATATAGCAAAACAGTCATTCATTTGTCTTAAACATCAGGAAAGCAGCCTTATTAAAAATTCACTAAGGATTTTTTTAGAATTCTGTGCATGCTAATGTTGTTTTCTATTTTTAAATAATCCCTATGGACTCTTTGGCCTGCACAGAAAGGAAGCATTGCTCCATTAGGTAATGGAGTTTCACAACAGAGTTATCCTGATATTAAGCTCTGTCATATCTTTTGTGCAGTGATGAACAGGTGTTAATCTGCTTTGAGAAAGAAACTGAGAGTCTGGCTTTGCTTCTAATCAGTGCCATTGGCAGTCATGCAGCAATTCTAGCCTTTTCTTTCACACATTGGCTATGAATATTTAAGAGGAACTGTCCTTTTTAACCCCACTTCAGGCCAATGCACATCTCCACAACTATTTTTAATAAGGCCACCACATCATAAAGGCAATTTTTTTTCCATGTCACTGTTGAAATTTGCACAGAGAAATTTGCCAGAGAGGCAGAGAAGGAAAATATGGTATGGTCTTATATCATAAGCAGTCTTCTAGATCTTGATGCTGTTCACAGTTTTGAGTTTAATTCCTGCCATCCCTTGCCACCATGGTTTGCTTTCCCACTGGGGACGTGGAAAGGGATGCAATTCAGCACATCTATCAGATTGGGAAATATGATCCAAGAGATCCCCAAGATAGCAGAATACTAAGGCCTATGCAAGCTTCCAAAGGGAAATAGAGCTAGAATGGTTTTGTTACCCACATTTTCAGAATGTAGAGAGAGAGGAATGCATAACAGTTGGGCACTGGGACTACTGCTAACTCCAGTCCCAGATAGTCATGCACTGAGCATAAAATAAAAAGGTAAATGTTTGCATGTTTGTTTGAACAAGCTTAGAATTATTTATGGCACTATTGGCTTAGCTGCATGTGGAAAGGAAACAAGGAAGCAGTGAAAAGAGTTATATCCACCT
>JANHZU010006787.1:171019-186416 GCA_032468055.1 Acrochordus granulatus | reverse complement strand
TCTGGCAGAGCTCTCATCTTCTTCAGAGCACACAAGCCCCCCAACCACAGCAAGGTGGTGCCTCACTGGGGGGTAATCATATTATAGCAACACCTTTTAGAATATTGCAGATAATTTCATGCTTGTGAACTCTTTATCTTTGTTTAAGTTCTTTTAAGTAAACAAAATTAAATGAGATTTAATTTTAAGATTTAAATATAACCTTTATTTTTAAGCCTCTGAGGCTCAAATGGGCATCCAATCCATCTTAGAAAATGGTAGTATTTTTAATTTAATGCTTGGAAATCTAGCCACATGCTATGAAGATAAAGACATAGTGAAATTGGTGGGTTTTATTGAGCATCCTAAAGGGAACAGTAAGGAGAAACTTCACAGATTTAATATTTGGTGGCTGCCATGACTGTCACCACCTATAATATATCAAATTCTCAGGTATTCCCACAAACCCCCAAAACTGTCATGGTTCTGTTTCTCAAATGCATCCAAGTCCAGAAAAGCAAATGGAACAGTAAGAGATTATTTTTAAACTGTTTTTAGAAGTTTTTATTATACAGCGGATTAGGATATGATCTGAATTGGTTCAATGTCATTCTCTGTAACAGAACATTTTGGAATGACTCTTTTTTCCATTTCTTCTATGTGTATCTTAAAAAATGCACGTGGGATATTTAAAATGAACTGTGGAGAAGCCACATGAATAAAGCAGTTGTTTTCATTTTGATGTTTCCCATTATAGCTATGGACCAAACTTCTTTCCCAGTTGCATCTTGAATCTTGGCAAACCGACTTGGCAAACTGGACTGTCGTGAATCAAAGACATGAATCTAATGCAGTCTTTGAATCTCAGATATGAATAATTAGAGATTCGCAGAAGTTTGCTAGGGAGTGCCCCCAGCATTTCTAATTTGCCATTTTATTTATTACATGTTGTTTGTCTTGCCAAATTCAAAGATGGTGATTAGTATCCACAGTTATATTTTGCAAGCAGTGGCGTGGCCCTCCTTTAAACCTCAAATGGAGCTAGTATTAGCACAACACACAATCTTGTGCAGGAAATTAGCTCAAGTGCATCAATGCAGTTAAAATGGTTCTTCTGGATGTATGTTGGTCTACGTAAAATGATGCTATGTCTCTGTAGAAGGCATTTCTGATTCTGAAACTATCAGCAGAGTTAATGCTCTTGGTGAACTTGTCCTACTGGTAATTATCTTGCAGTTTCCATGTAATCTAATTCCAATCACAAACTGCAGACTGCATATTCCACATTTGATGGAGGGCAAGGTGAATCCTGGGTCATGAAGGAAGAGTATTCTGAAAAGAGAATGGCCCAGCACCCTTGAAGCCTCCTTTACATATCATAAGTTCATAGAGGCCTGAGTTTTGAATAGAGTTTAACAATTGTGATAGCTTGGCAAGTAACAGGTCTTCACCAGGCAGAAATCATTCACATCTTCTGCCCTATTTGGTATTCATAGAAGCCCTTTTGTTATCAGAAATTCTAGTTGGATTTTCTGCTATTAGCTGTCAGTCACAGCCTCAATTATTGCACAAGTCATATTATCCAGTTCACCCTAAAAGTAACTCATATATCCCCAGATATAATCCCCAGAAACCTTTTAAGTAGTTGTCTGGAAATTGTAATTTTTAAGTCGACAGAAAGAGAAAATAGGGTAATTATTTCAGATTAATTTAATTATTTTAAGCTGCATTTAAATCTGTTTTTTTATCCTAGCCTTACCCTTTTTTTGTCTTGACCCTTGTGTCTTTTCTGCTGATATCAGCCCTCCCTGGTAATCTAGATAGGAAACATGACAAGCTAACTCTATCCTAAGGCCACATTAACAGAATCTTGAAAGCCTGAAGTTACCAACTCCCCGCCCACTTTTAACTTTCTGATCAATTAAGGTGGGTCCTTCCTATGTTTTTTTTTCTGACTATTAAGCAACTGGGGGTTCCTCCCTCTCTTGTCTGATCATTCTCTGGGCAGCATCTCTTTCCCTCGTCTGCCAAGGTCATCGACACATGCCATTACATCTGGCATATCTTAAGTCACTCAAAATGATTCTGAGCATTAAAAAGATTATTCCCCCTCTTTGAGGGAGATGGGAAGTTTAAACATTTGAAAAATAAATAAATGAAACAAATTGCATGCTTTTTGTAGCTGCAGGTTCAAGAATCCTGTGAAAAGAAAGGATCTCTGATTGCAGGACTTCTAGCAATCACATTTGCTGTTTTTTTATGTCTGAGATGTAGTTATACTCAACTGTAGCACCTTCAGGAGCAATATTTTAATGATATATTTATTTCACAAAGTTCAAATACCTTATTCTGAATGGTATCCACTATCTAAGCAACAAAAATTAGGAATATACATCTTGAGTTTTAGTGTCATATGCTTCAGCCACATCTGCATTCCTGCAGCCAATATTTAATTTATTTGGTCAATGTTCTGGAAGCACATCTATGTTTTGGTAGCACCAAACTGGCAAGACAGCTGATAGAAAGTTGTGATGTCTCTTTTAAATTTGTGTGTGATGCTGATGCATGTACAAAATGGTGGAGCTTGCACTGTAACACTGTCCACCATCTTACCAATATTGTCCTTGCTGAGAACATTGCTGATGTGCTTCCAATCAATGACCAAACAAACTTATTTTAATGCTGGCTGCAAGCAAATGTATTCATGGTGAAATAGTTCCAATCTTCCCTGTTTCTATGTGGGATTTCTTTAAGAATGTTATTTTGTTTATACAGCAAGAAAAATGCAGAACTAAAAAACCCTTACAAATTCTTTTTAATAAACCATTTTTCTTTGTCAACTGACAACTTGATCTTTGAAATTACATTGATCAATAATATTATCTTTGTTAGAAACAAGCAAGCAGTTATGAATTCTAGCCTTCTCTTAGAAAAAAGCAAGAAAAACAACAAAAAGCTTCTCCTTTCTTCTTCCTTAAACTGTATTTAATTCGTTCTAATTTGCTTCTGGATTTCATCTACCTATATACTGATTTTGACCTCTTTGCTCTAATCTTGCTACTTGAAAAACAACTGGGATTTATAAAGGAAAATCAACATGTCTGCAAAAATCTGTAAACTAGAATGAGCAGTTTCCCCTTTTCAAAGCAATAAAGAAATTTATTGTTATGCAAATCCAGTAGATAATTTGTTCCCTCTGAAGAAAGGTTTTCTTCAAGTAAAGCTCAGCTCTTGGTGATTTCATGAGTACACTGGTTTGATACATCATTTTTTTAGGACATGTTTTATTTTTTATTTCCCAGTCCTGGAATCTGGAATTTTGTGGTTTCCCAGCCAAGTTTTTCAGATATGTTACCTGAGGCATATGGAATGGGAAGGTTCTCCCCCGCCCCCCCAATTTTAATAGATTATGGCTCTTCACAACTGAGATTCTGCCAATTCATAATGCTACAGGGTTTAGAAAATTGCAAATTGGGAGGACTCTGAGGTATTAGCGCTTCAGACATCTGCATACTTCCATTTGTAAGAATCCTTAATAGTTATGACTGAGGGATGTGCTTTTATCTTTTTGAAAATATTTTTAAACATGAATTGATAAAGGTTTATTTTAATTAGAAAAAAAAACAGTCCTCTCTATCTTCTTTGAATCCATGCTTTATTGTCCCTGCATGGACATTGGGGGCAGCATGGTAGTTTGCAGAGATTACCATGAAGCTGGGGAGGGTAACAAAGTCAAGATGCTGCCACCATAAATTTTTGGTACCTTTCCTGGAAGTCGCAGAAGTGCAAAGTTCTTGAAATTATTATATTATTTATCTATCTATCTATCTATCTGGTCATTAGAAGTCTTGAAATTATTATATTATTTATCTATCTATCTATCTATCTGGTCATTAGAAGTCAGAAACAACATGATGGCACATAATCAGTCAATCAATTAGTCAATCAATTTGCATTTGATAGTTAACTGCTTTGATGCAGTGGTTAAAGTACCAAATGGTTAATGTACCATGAGTTCTAGTCTTGCTTTAGGCATGAAGCCAGCTGGGAGACTTTGGGCCAGTCACTCTCTCTCAGCCCTAAGAAGGAGGCAATGGCAAAAATCTTGCCAAGAAAACTGCAGGAGTCATCACTTGACTTGAAATCAAGTCATATGAAAATATATAAAATTTTCTTTTAAGCTAAAAAGCTCTTGGTAGTAATGCTCCTCTCAAGCATTATGAAACCTAATGGATTTTCTTCTCTTGGACAGCTTAGAAAATCTGAACAGTTGGAAAGGCTGTGCAGTGCTATGCAAGGATTAAAAAAGTGATTAAAACAGACAGCCATCACCACTTTGGCCATGTTGTAATGTTATCAGGTTTTCTTCTCTGCCCCCTTTACAATTTTGACCTCATTTCTCATGTCATTCTCACTTATTTTCTGAGATTCTCATATTCCCCACAGAACTCAGTGGAACATTTGTATTGAAAGATGGAAAAGCATGTGTTATAGTTCTTCTCTACAATTATATTCCTGCCTAAATTCTATTTAAGGCTATAGCATAGCAGGCTCTTGCCATCAAATTATCACCTGTTCTTCCTGCATCCTTTAATATCAACTCCTCTGGTCTTTTGCAAACTGTAAAAATATTTAGAGGAAAAATTCTAAATTCTGCAAAATCAATGCTGTCTTTTTGATCTCTTCTCTGTTGACTGTTACAGTGCACTTGATAGGTCATCAACATTTAATTTCTGCCTAATTGAAAATTGCACAGCAATGTCAACTTAATAGAAAAGCATTTAAACAGGGAGCTTTGGGCTTAATTAGGTTATTAACACAATCGATACAACATCAATTGTTATGCATATTAATATTTAATTTCACTATGGTTGGCTTGTTTCATGCTGCATTGTTAGCTTAAAACACAGTTTATCTTGTTCCAGTTCACAATAACATAAAAGCAGAATGAAGAGAAGATCAAGTCAAGTCAAACCCATTGCTACAGATAACCTCAATGCTAACATTAAAACTGTATGATAGTATTACAAATATCTGCAGTTATGCCTCTTATTCTCCTCCCTTCCTATTAACACAAGGCTGCTGAATTATTGATGGTAATACAGAATTGTTATCTCCTGGTGGTTCCCCACCACATGCCAATCAGACAGGCAGAGAGTCCAATTCTCAACATTTCTAGTAAATATGGACTTCATGGAATTTTGGAGTTCCTGCTATAAATATTATCTGGGCCTGATTCAGATCAATTGTCTTATGTGATCTACATCTGACTATAATTCATTAGGACAGTGAGAGCAATTGCTTAGAATCCAAAGTAAGCAATTATGTTTATAATGCCAATAGCAATGGTGTTGCACATGGCCTCATAATATTCTAAATATTAATATCTCATCAGACAACAGCAGAGGGAAAGATGCAAAACTGTCCTGCGGGCTGAAGGACTAGCTGCTTAAGATTCTTCTTCTCAATTGTTTATACTCTAGCTAGTCATTATAAAAAATACTTTTTATTATAATGAATTGAATGGAACAGTAACTTCACTTGTTTTCTTCTACTTTCCATAATAATCTTTTTGTTTTGAGTTGTGTCTGCTCTGAAAGTCACTGCACTGTAAAAAAAGAGTAATATCTGTTTCTTCATTATTTAAACTTTATTTCGATGTATCCATATAAATGAGAATCTTACCTTTACCAGCTCAATGCATATAGAATGTTCAATAGTCCCCTTTAAACAACTGCTGCGTTTGAGTAAATAGAATACATTTGTCCTTCAGGTAGTCTTCCAATGCCCTTTTTTCTTCTTCAACTGTCTGGTGTACTTGCAACATTCCACTTATTTTCCTTGGTAAGTAAAGTTGGTCAATATCTCTGTGAATGAAGGGCATGATTAATTGTCTTTATTTCTGTCTTCCTATCCAGGGCCTTTAGTTCTGCTTGAGTCTAGTCCACTGTTCTACCTGTGTATCTGATGACTGGAATTGCCTAGGTGTTAATTGTCTTGACAGTATTTCTTCCACTGAGTTTGGACTTTAAGATCTTCTTCATTCTCACAATGTATCACTTCTAATCTTTTTCTTGACTTCATTGTGCTTGATGTTGTCAGCTTAAAGGATGTCCAAGTTTTGTAGTGATTGTCTTCATCCATACTCTTCTATTATTTCTGTAGGGCATCTTGATTCCTTCAGTTTTTGCCATTTTCCCTCTGTTGATGGTGAGGGTGGCACATTTATGTAACTCAAACTCCACTGCAATGTCTTGGCTGCATATTTGGACAGCATTGAACAGCAATTCTATTTCATAGCTTCAGATTGTCCACATAAAGGAGGTGGGATAGTCCAGAAGATGTTTTTGATGTTTGAAAGCCATGACCTGACTTGTTCAGTATAGTTGATAGAGCAATCAGTGCAATGACAAACAGCAGTGATGATAGTGAGTCTATTTGAAAGATTCCTCTCTTGATATTAACCTTTCTCACTCTATCCCCATTGACTAGCAAGCGTGTCTTCCATTGTGCCATCAATCTTTGCACAAAGCTTCTGATGTTTCTACTCATTCCTGTTATTTCTAGGCATTTGATTATCCGATCATATAGCAGAGAGTTGAATGCTTTCTTGAAATCAATCCATGCTAGATTCAAGTTGGTTTTCCTTCTCTTGCAGTTTTTCTGAATCATTTAGTCAGTTAGTAGCTGATCTTCAGTTTGAGTGGCTTTCTTTTTGAGTGATCCTCTGCTGTTTGAGTGGCTTCCTTTTTGCTTAAGTGGAAAGATCTGGCTTTCATATAGATGCTACTGAACTGCATCAGCTATTACACCAAATTGTTGGTAAGCATGTAATTGGCCTGTAGTTGCCTGGTGCTGTCCTGTTTGCTGGATCTTTCATTATCAGATGAGTTTTGCCAGATATTAGCCATTCTTCAATTTCACCTCTTTGCAATATATTCTTAAACTGCTGGGCAATGAGTGGGTGTAGACCAGTCATGTTTCAGCCTAAAATCATGCAGTTCATCAATTGGTGCTGACCAATTTTTGATCTTCTTTCTGTTTTCTCCACCATTTCTGTTGCTATTATTGTTCTTTCATCTCAGCTTCTTTTTTTATTTTTAGCCACCTCCTTTAGCTAAGTTGCATTCCTCATGTACTTCTTTGAGTTGTCCCATAGCTGTGCCCAGCACTGCATTGTTTCTTCTTTGTTAGGTGTTCACTGCATTTTTTCAATTGATGGAATGGTAGAAACATTTCTGATTTGACTGAAATTGGAAATTCTGCTTATAGTGTGCAATTCAAGGTTCATATGTCTGATCTTCTTGACTGTAGCTGATATCCACTGCTTTATTATTTCCAGTGCTTCTTTAATTTTCTTTGTTTCTATATGATATTTCTTGATCAGCTATTTTTTGGACTTCTTGTTCTTCAGCTTCCTTGTTTATCTTTTTGAACTTGCTTGCATCTGATCTTAGCTTGCTGATCTCATTTTTCAGCATGATCTTTCATTTTGGTGGTGCACTGTTTGTCCTTTTATTCTTTGTTGATTTTGCATCCCAGGTGTTCAGTTATAACTGCAGCCATTAGCTGGCTTGTTTTTTTCAGTGAGCTAGTGCTTATATTTGATATTACAGTATTAACATCTTTTAATACTTGTGCTAGTTGTTTCTTTGGAACAAACTTCAATGCAGGCAACCTTATTTTATTGTTTTTGTGCTATTCTAGATGCTCATTTATTCTTTGTTTCATTTCTTCTTCTTCTTTAGTTAAAAAGCTTTATTCTTTCTGAGGAGAAGGAAGAAGAAAGGATGCCTGGTTTGCAAATGAAAACAATTCAATATCTAAGCTGGTTTTCTGTACTTTTGCCTCCTCCTGATTTACTTCTAAAATCTGAGCTACTTCTGAAAAGGTTTTGATTTCTTTGCTCTGGGTAGATCTTTGTTCCAATTCTGCTTCTGTAAATACTTTATTTCATATTATAAATTGATGTTGATCTGCTGTTATTTCTGATTCTGGATATTGTTCTTTCCAAAACTGGTGAATTCTTTTCTAATATCCTCTTCTTGTTGGACATTTTGTACAAGGAGGTCCAAAAAACTCTAACTCTTTGTTGCTGTTTAGTAGGTATTTGGATGTTGGTGGTCCAGAACAGAAAGCCCTACTAAATATATAGTTTGAATTCTGTGATTGAGCTCAGAATGCAAATGTAGATTGCATTTAAATGTAGATTTTTAATTGCCTTTGCAGTTCTAATAGCTTTTTAAGTGGAACAATGAAACAAATATATTTAAAACAATTAGCTTATAAAGGATAAATAGTACCACATAAACAAGTTGCTCTAATTTGTGTTTGAAAATCATGTGTACTCCATGTCAAGCAATTAAACTAGGGTTGTTTTAGTAATATCTCCTCCACTTTTTTAAAGGTAATTTTGCCAATGGATAGTAATTCATTTCAATCTGCACATTTCTTTGAGGACAGGTGCAACTTTGGAAACTTGCAGATTTTTTTTTGCAATGGAAGCAGCCAAGTTCTGTTTTATAGATTTTAAGAAACAGAATCTTATTTCATGAGGAAAGATTACAAACCTTATTTATGGATTCATGAATACAGGAAGCTGAAAATCATTAGGCATTTATGTAAACCATTGAAGGCAAAGTTGGGGGCAGGTGTCTTCTATGATTTTCATTTTTAAACATTGTGCATATATATAGAACCATACTAATCACTACAATAAAGATGAACTAATGCTTCATTTAGAAATAGCTACAGAAGTCCACTTTGCACTCCATGCAGAAAACTTTTCCAGCCAACTGTGCTCCAGTTGTGTTGAACTTTAGTTCCCATAATGTTCTGCTGGCATAATGTTCAGCTGGCATCTTTACTGTTAAGATCTAAGTACATGGATCTCTGCATGCCTTTCACAAAATAGATATGAACCCAATTATTTGAATACAGCCAAATACCTGATATACATTTATTGATTACATTTTAGTTATGTTTTTTCTATGAGCTCAAGGAAGCATTCACTGCATTGCTTCCTTTTCCCCCCTACAATGACAGCCTAGTAAGGTAAGTTGGGCTAAGGGGCAGTGATTGCGCTTCCATGGCAGAGGATGGAATTTGATTTGGAAAAGGCTCACTAAGAAACTGAAAGAAACTAGAAGTGGAATAACCCCACCGAATAACAGTGTTTTTAAGCTGCCAGTTTTATTATGAAATAGACCAGAATTCTGAGCATCAGTCCTATGTCAATTCTTGATACAATATATTTTATTAACTTGATAGGACTTGTTTTTGAGTAACACTGTATTCAGTACTGAATAAATCTTTCTGCTTTTTGTCTTGGTATTTGTTCACTGAAGTTGAAGGTCATATAGTTTACTTGTCTGGGATTTGAGTGCAGTTAAATTGGTTGAACTGAATGGGCTGAGGATACCAATAAGGCTCCCACACTGTTTCTCCAACTCCCCCAAAAGCCCCCCTCAAAAGTAGTATTGTATAAGGGCCCCTTCAGGAACTTTTCCAAGCCTGGGGAGGAACCTTATATGTTGAATATGGTTGTAATCTGTACCATAAATTCACACTGGTGCAAGATGCCTTCCCATTTTTCTTGTATGTGTGCTTTATTGAGAGAGATACCATTGAGCATCTTAAGAGTATATTGAATAGTATATCTTTCATACATTTGATACTTTCACATGACTTATCAGAAAAAGGGCCTCATACTCTTCAGCAGTATTTCTCAACCTTGGCAACTAGGAACTAGAAGATGTGCAGACTTCTACTCCCAGGATTATCCAGCCAGGAATTCTGGAAGTTGAAGTCCACTCATCTTCAAGTTGCCAAAGCTGAGAAACTGCTCTAGAAGAGAAACATGGGAAGCTGTCTTATACTGAAGCAGACTTACTTAGCTCATAAACAGTAGACAGACTTAGGCAACTCTTTCTGGAGTAGAAGTGATTAAACTTGCAGGCAAAGCAGAGAGGCTCTGCTCCTGAACTACCACCTCTCTTCATCTTGGGTATCTTGAATGGAGTATGAGAAAGCTTTTTATAAATTTGCAAACCAGCATTATGTTTTTTAACAGCTTCCAGTATTACTCTGATGAAGGATCCTAGTGCAGGTCTGAAAGCTAAGAAAAATAAACCATTTTTAACCTCAGAGAATGAAGTGTCCTGTTCTTCTCCTATGTTTTGTGGGGTATGCATTTTTGCACACATACGGAATTCTTGCTATACATTATCCTGCTTCCTCTTCTTCAAATGGGCACAACAACCTGGGTGACTGTGCAAACCTGCTATAACTTAGCTTCTCCTGGCTGTTCCTCATGGCCACATTACCATAATGTTCTCCAGTCCTTGAGCTGCCAGAACAATATGCCATCATAAACTTGTACTGCACTGATTGTTGAGCCCTATTCCACCTTAGCTCCAGAGAAATGCTATCCTTACAGTTTTAATGCAGGACAAATTAAAAGAAAAAGACTGGTGGATTCCAGCAGTTTCATTTTTCTTTTCACCTGCTAATGTGAGAAACAATAGCTGATTGTGGGGAAATGTGCCTGGGATAGAGGTCTTATTCCCTTTTCAATAGCCTGAGTAAATAGATCACAAGCATGGATCATCTCTTCTCATCTAGATCATCTCATGCCATCTTCTTGTAGATTATGTAAGAAATGAGTTTAGCACTCTTTCAGAAGAGCTCTAGATACATATTGAATAACACTCCAAGCAACAGATGGCAAGCACAGAGAAGAGGTGGCCAGGAGGGCTCTCTTGCATTTCATCCAGATCCCTCTTCTGTGCTATTTCTGATTGGAATTCAGTAATTGTTTTCACAGACAGCAATGTGTACCTGCAATTGTATGTATTACTGAACTTCTCCACTTATTCTATGGTATGATGCAAGTGAGTAGCAGTAACGGTAGCAAGTGATGAAGGACCAGGAGTCCCTACACTCAGTCACTCATGCCCTAGTCCTCTCACCTTTGGACTATTTGCATTGCACTCTACATGGGGCTACCCCTGAAGACCATTCAGAAGCTTCAGCTGACACAGAATGCTGCTATGCAGATAGCTCTTGAGGCCCCTAGAATGGTCCATATAACACCTCTATTCTGTAAATTGCAGTGGCTACCAGTCTGCTTCTGGGTGCAATTCAAAGTGTTGATTGTCACCTTTAAAGCCCTTCAAGGCATGGATCCTGGTTACCTAAGGAACTGTCTCACCCCTATGGGGATTACCCATCCCACCAGGGCTGGCAGAAGAGGCATGCTATGGACCCCACCAGTCAAGGAATTTTGGCTGGCAGGGTCCAGAAGAAGAGCCTTTTCCACCATGGCCCCTGTCCTTTGGAACATCTTGCCCCTTGAGGTATAGTCTGCCCACCCTCTCAGCCTTCTAGAAGGGCCTGAAGGCCTGACTCTGCCAGCTGATTTGGGGCCTAAATGAGGGTATGTCAACTTGGAGGTGGATGGTGGATTAAGTGAGTCACACCTCCCCCACAGATATCCTGCCCCTCCAGTTCTGCCTAGGTAATGTTGATTTTTATAATTAGTTTTTATCTGTTATATTTATATTTTTAATATTTTATTGTGAGCCACTGAGAGCTGTTTTGAATTTGGTGGCATATATATTTAAGAAATAATGAATGAATTAATCCAATTTTAATCTTGTGAGGAATGTGCAAAATGATGTAGAGGTTGGAAAAATGGCACCACAAAAGGTAATAAAGACAATAAAAAGTTCAATCATCAGGAGAAACAGCAAAAAATTAGTAATGTACCCAGTTCAGATAGGACTTTCAATATAAAGCTGGTGGAACTTAAATCTGCGAGAATTGATATCAAAAGAACAATACACCTGTTTTATAAACATAGGTCTACCTCTCATTCATGAGAGCACTTAATCAGTTTATATAAGTTGGATAAGTTCTAACAAGTGTTTTGGAAATAGCTGGCCAGGCATTATGCAGGCAGACTTTGCCCAGAGTTAGGTGTCTTCTGTAGCCCAAGTCAAAATGGCCATGGAGTAGAATATTCCCTCTGAAGACCAAAATGACCAGTAGGAACTGGGAAGATGATTCATCAACCACATTATTGGGGAAACTTCATATATCATCTCTAAGCCAAAACTATGTTGTAAGCAGAAGAAAAAACACTATTTTAAACCTAGAAAATTTAAGGACTGTATTTATCGGCTTCTGTTGTTGATTAAGGAAGATGAAGGACTTTATGAGGGCAATTAAAAAGTGTTCATTTGGCGTCTCTGTTGCACAGTTAGAGGGGTCTGCAAATTGGCCCTCAGTCATTCTATTTTTAAAAATATCTCTTTCTATTACTAATATCAGTTGAATAACTTTTCAAAATGTCAAATCCAGAAAAATAGTCACTTTTCAAAAGTAATTCCTATGTGAGAAATCTCACAAAAGTCTTTCATAATTTTTCTTTTGTAGGAAACAGAATACATCACTATGCAATCATGGCTAAATTAAAACTAGAAATCTGGGTCCTATAACTTATCTAGGTGGGGCTTATCCAGGAGGAAATGCAAGTATAACTCAGTCGTGTTCTGAATTATATAAATACACAACCATAATTGGATTTCTTTGGAAGATAAGACAAAAAAGTGGTCTAATATGACTCTAGATATAGTATTTCAGAGTCAAAATTATGCAAGTAAAAGACAGCACATTATTAGTAAGTTTTAATAAATCTTGTCATCTCCATTGTCAGCTGTGTACTTGACTGAGAGATAAGGACAGATCCTTGGCATAAATGCAAACTTTTATGCTGGGACAATATATGAGCAGATTGGCTTTGTAATACGAACAGATATAAAGATGTTGCATGCGCCCCGAAAAAAACTGGGAAGCTGATTCACGGTGTTATATTTAGACAGAAGATGCCCTGTGCTAAGATGCAGCATGAGTGCCTAATGGGTGTAGGAAAAACAATCAAACTGGAACCCTCCATGATGATTGGACTGGCCTTTTGAGATTCCTCTGCCCTTTTTCTGATTAGTTTGCTATTTATTAATGCAGAGTGCTGTTGTTTTCTTCACATGCAATCTTGGCATTGACCTGGATGAATATGTAAAGCAAAAACCCTCTGTTCCTTAAAATGAACAGTAAAACAAAACTGCTCATTTTACCTCTAAAAGAAATATCTTTAGAAATGCTTTTGTGTGATGGATTGCTCCCTGAGGCCTTTAGCCTTAAAGAGATCAGGGAAAAAAACAGGCACCAGTAGCTAGCTGGCCAAGGTAGCTGCTGACAGTACTGTAAATTAACATTGACATGAATTGCAGTATGATATAATGTTGTTAAACCAATTGTCGACTGGGGTCATTAACTATGGTCATAGCATGACAAATGTCATTGATTATGTAAAAAATAATTATACTTGATTATAAGGCTACATTAACAGAATCTTGCAAATCTAAAAGTACAGATCTCTTGCCTGAGAATCTAGGGAGGTAGAGCCTTGCACTCTACCCGCTATCCAGCTGTGGGCTATGCCGTCTCTTATTCAACCATTCCCTAGGCAGTATCTCTTTGCTTCATCTCCCGAGGTCTTTCTCACATACCCTTACAGATTAAAACACATTCTATATTCTTTAGGAAGTCGGAGATTCATCATATTACACTGGAGTCCTTCTGTCAGCCTTACTTATTTTTCAAAGCTCTCCAGAATATTTTCATAGTGAAATGTATTTAAAAGCACAGAGGGAAACAGGGAAACTATTTCAGCAGCTTTGAAATATAATTGTGTAATGTGCTTTACTTTTTCTTAACAGCTATCTCAGGGAACATATATTGTAACTTGATTTAAATGTTTGAGAAGATGGGCTTGTCGGCCAGAAGGTTGGCATTCTGAGTTTGAGACTCAAGAGCCATGTAACACGGTGACCTCCTGTTACTTGCTCCAGCTCCTGCCAACCTAACAGTTCAAAAGCATGCAAAATGCAAGTAGATAAATAGGTACTTCTTAAACTGGTGGGAAAGTAACAGCATTCTGTGCACCTCAGTGCACAGTTGTGCCAGCCAAATGACCACAGAAATGTTTTTAGACAATGCTGGCTCTTCATCCATGAAATGGAAATGAGCACCGCCCCCTAGAGTTGGACACAACTGAAAGAGGAAACCTTTACCTTTCCCTTTTATAACCATGTATTTCCATACTATATACAATAAGTGCTTTACTAAAAGGAGAGACAAATAGTAATAATTTCCATTTAAGAAATCTTGTTTTACTACTCTCAAAGATTTGCAGTTTAGGTAGCTGGTAGAAACTTCTAACAGCATTTTCTGTGCCAAAAACATAAATTTTAAAAAAGGAATGTTTGATTACATTTTGAAGGAAGCTGTCCATGATACAATGCTGACAATACATTTATCTGAATAAAAGAAAACTAATTTGTATCCTTACTGTTGGGGAATGTAACTATATATTTCAGAAGAATGGCATTGGCAATATATTGGCATTGGAATGTATTGAAGAGAACTGAGCAAGGGGATATGTAGAGAAGAGATCTGACACTATGATAGAAGGGGAAAATGTAGAGAACAGCTTTCTTGGTTACAGCTTTACAAGAAGGCTGGTGCAACATATATTTGAGTCTATCTTTTACATTTGAACCAGACAGATAGAAACTTTATTTTAGTAATTGATCAACAAAACTACATTCATGGTGTAGCTTGCACATAATATTGAGGAATTTTGCTTCTTTTAGAGAAATAGATTTATTCTGGTTGTCTAACAAATAATGCAAATAAAAATTATCAATGTGCCCAGGAAAATTTAGGAAAGATGGCTAATTGACTGGTGGGAATGTCCATGGAGAACTGATAATACAAAAAAAGGGCTCTGGTTACTATGAGATCTGTGTCACTGGACCAGTATCAAGTTTCATAAGGGGGTTTCCCTATCTTTCTTTTCCTGTGGGGAGAACATTGAATAGGCCAAAAGACAAGTGTAAGGTTTGAAAGATCAAGCTCAGTTGGTGCAGCTCTATCAACAGTTAAATGAAGCTACTGTACAATGTCACAAGAATTTCTCCAACTGCTTGCCAAACACCTGTATTTGCCAGATAAACTAATAATCTTCACAAAGGGTTGGACCTTTGGCATTTGTGTGTGTATAGTGACTCCAAGCTGGTTCCCCTCTTACCCTTGGCACCATACTTCCTTCTCCCACAATAAAGTTTTCCTGAATTTGGGGCCTGTGATGCAATGTAAATATGAATGAATATGCCTGGTTTAGGCTCTAAAATACCCAATAAGTTAAAAATTACAGATTGTTGTTGTTGTTCAGTTGTGCAGTCATGTCCGACTCTTTGTGACCCCATGGACAGCACTACGCCAGGCCTCCCTGTCCTGCACTGCCTCCCAGAGTCTTCCCAAGCCCAAGCCCATCACACTGACTATGCTATCT
>JANHZU010006787.1:149711-162918 GCA_032468055.1 Acrochordus granulatus | reverse complement strand
GGCAGAGAAATAATCCTGTTTCGCTGCCCTGATCGCCACAAGATAGACTTCAATAGCAGCTCTAAGTTGTGTCCGATATAAACTTCCATAGAGAGAGAAAAAACACTTCTTACCTCATTCCAAATTCTCAAAGGATTTATTTGGAAAGGAGGAAAAGGGGAGAATACATCTATAAGTGAAGACAGTTCCATTTAAATCTGTCATTGTTCAAGTGCTGCTCCAACATCCTTGAAGTTATGTCCCAAATTCTTCTAACATCACACAGAATGATTTGTAGCTGGCCAGTCTATGGAGTCCCCTAGGACTTGACATGGTTGTGGGGCTTATGTGCTCTGAGGAAGATGAGAGCTATGCCAGAAGTTCAGCCATACTGGACAGATCTCACCAGAGGAGCCAAACAAAGAGTATCAACCTCCCATAAAAATATGCTGAGACGTAATTTACAGAAACCCATACTGGCTTGGTCAATGCCTGGGTCAACAAGGGGAACACTAAATGTTGAATTCCTAGACATTTGGTGAAAAATGGGCCACAAGACTCCACTGGAGAAGGAAATGGAAACTCACTCCAATATCCTTGCCAAGAAAACCCCATGGAAGGGGTTTGCATTGGAAGGACAGATACTGAAGCTGAAGCTCAAATACTTTAGCCACTTTATGTGAAGAGAAGACTCATTGGAAAAGACTGTGATGCTGGGAAGACTGAAGGCAAAAGGAGAAGGGGACAGTAGAGGATGAGATGATTAGATAGTATCGTAAACACAATGGGTGCAGATTGGGCAGACTCTGGGAGGCAGTGCATGAGAGGGAGGATTAGCATGCTGTCATCCATGGGGTCACAAAGAGTCAGATACAACTGAGGACTGAACAACAAATCTATGGAGTTTGCATGTGCTCATGTCTATGTTATTATTTATGTGTTCCAAGGCTGAATTCTGGCAGCATTTGGAAGAGTTACTAGGCAAATACTATTCAGTTACCAGTATGGCTTAACATTTTATGCTGGATACTGCAAGATGGAAGATATGAGCTTCCTTTGTCAAATATTAAGCCAATCTGGAGTTGACAGCCAATAAATAATTTATTGTAATCTCTTGTAAGGGAATGAGGTACCCTTTGTTAATTAATTTATTTCTTAATTAAATTTATATGCTGCCGAAATCCAAAGATTACATCTTTACTTTTTTAAAAAATTATATATACAGAAAGCCCTACAGAAGGAGAAAAGAAGGAAGGGAAAGGAGAGGGAAACAGAGATGGAAAAAAGAGATAAACCTTCTACAAAAGCAAAAAGTATCTCAAATACTCATCAAGGTAGTCCTACTTTATTTATCTATTTAAAATATTTGTGTGGCTGCCCATCTTTCAGACAATTCTGGTTGGCTATAACTACAATTCTTGTTATTTTGTCATATTATTAACATTTAAATCCATTTATTTAATTAAAGGCTACCCAGCTATAATATAAATGTTTTACCAGAATTCAAGATGTTATACCTAGTGATCCCTTTTTATATTTCCTGTACAACAACAACTCAGTTGGTTGCACTGAGCTGAGAGAGAATAACTGACCCAAAGAATAAGCCGCCCAGAAGACTTTCAGGGCTAGGAATAAATTAGATCTTCCCGGTGTCATCTAAAATATAATCAATATACTGCACGGGCTCTCTCAATAGTTCTAGATACCTCTCTAGATATTTTCATTGCAAGATAAATCATTACAAGCTTTTCAGAGAACAGTAGTTTTTGTAAAGTGGCAAGTGTCAAAGGTTTCATCTTAGATTTAGGTTAATTAATCATGTTTAGAAAAAACTCTCTCAAATCTATTAATTTAATATTTTTTGATAAGGGGGACTAAGTTTTATCAACAAACATAAGCATATTATATGTAAAGAGGAATATTGCCTATTTCTCAACTATATGAGTGGCCTCATATCTCATCAGGCTATGGATCATTTTATTCTGCCTAATCAAACACACATTAAATTCCAAATTCGAATCAGTTATACAAACAAACTAACAAAAAGAGATAGAGGACAACTCGGTTGTATTCTTCCTTTCCAATAAAAAAAGGTTCAGATGTAGTCCAATTTTTTTTGCATGTTTTTGAAATATGATAATGTAGTCATTTAAACATTCCTGAGGAAAAGAAAAAAATTGATAGAATAAAACGTAGGCTGTGCCAATAGATTTTATCAAAGGCTTTCTCTGCATTCAATTAAATCATTATAGCTGGATCCACCTTCGCTGTACGATAACTTTAGGAATTATTACTAGTCTCAAATTGTCAGACCTTGTCTATAATGAAGAAATCCTTCTTGAGCAAGGTATATCACCCTTGTTAATGCGTTCTAGATGCTCTAATTATAGTTTAGTATCAACATTTGGATACAAAAGAGATCTCTATTTGGTTCAGGAATTTTAACACTATAAGTTTCATGATGAGCAGATTTAAACACGTTCTGAACAAATGTTTCAGAGCCAAAACATCTTTATGTTCTTTATAGCATTCTATAAGAATACTATCAAGCCCTGAAGATTATAATTCCATATAATAACAAAACACTATTTAATTTCTTCTGTCTGAATCAAAAATAGCTCATTTCATTGCCTACTTGGGCACAGAAGGTTAGTTGAGAGAAGAAAGTATCTACTTCATCATCCTATTGTTCTTGTAACATACATATAAATAAGATGTTTGTTTCACAGATGAGTCCTATCTCTGAAAATGTGTTAAGAGATATAGGTGAATTTGTGATTGAGGAAAACATGTGAGGTGCCTCAACTTTTTCATTTTGTATTTAAATTTTTAATATTTCTTTGTATTTATTCTGTATTTCTCATTTTTACTGTGAACTACCAAGATTTATTTGTTTACAATGGGTGACTATATAAGAGAGGGGGAAAGAAAAAAGAAGAGGAAGAGGAAAATGAGAGAAAGAGAGGAATAGAAGTGAAATAAGAGAAGGGAAGGGAAGGGAAGGGAAGAGAAGAGAAGAGAAGAGGAGAAGAGAAGAGAAGAGAAGAGAAGAGAAGAGAGGAGAAGAGAAGAGAAGAGAAGAGAAGAGAAGAGAAGAGAAGAGAAGAGAAGAGAAGAGAAGAGAAGAGAAGAGAAGAGGAGAGGAGAGGAGATGAGATGAGATTTTGAGACTTGAAAAGCTGGGTTTACTTTCTTCACTGTCTGTATGGAAAAGAACCTGAAGATGGGCAATTGAGAAAGAGTCTCTAGGGGTTGCATAAACAGTCTGCTTGTTATGGTTGAGATGTGTATTGGATTCTTGAATGATTGGGACTTTCAGGAAAAAATAAAGTAAACTCCATTGTATGTTTTTGAGGAAGCTGAACAGCTTCCGATAGGGCAGTTCTGTGAGATATCAGGCAGCTGCAGATTTCAGCTGTGCACAGTTACAATTGAAAGAAAAGTTTCTTTGTTTGACTTCAATAATTAAAATCAAGATTAATGTGTTCCCAGCCAGATCAGTGACAGCCATTCTTGGAACATAAATATACATGTAAATGTCCTTTTAGTTAATCCAGATCATAAAATGGAAATAGACCAAATTTATTAGACTTGCTGAACAAGAAGGTATTAACATTTTAAAAGAGATATTTCCCAATAGATAGGCTTTTAATGAAATCAGTACTGATACAACATGTGCAGAAAGTCATGGCTTGATTTTAAGCTGAAATGACAGAAGTTATAATCTTCAAGGTTATTTTTGCTGAAGGCTCTTTTTAAATCCAGGAATGTAAGATGGGACACATATTTGCCTTTTGGGCTTCATTTTCCTGAAAGTAGATCTACAAAATTCTTGACAAATCAAATATATATCCATTGCTATATCTCAAAGCTGGGGATCTTCCAGGAATCTGGTAAAATGGCAAGATTGTTTTGGAAAGGAAGTTCCCACATCCTTGGATGCAGATGTATTTTTTTGTGTCTGGTGACAGAGTCCTAGTGCCTTGTCATCCTCATTCAAAGAACAGTTGATGAAAGGCTGCAGAATGTGATGACTGAGAACAGTCTCTTTAAATGGCACATAGCTGTATACATATCAATGGCTTTTTACATGATTTCTTGACAGTTCTACCCCCTGGTTGTCTTTTTTGGCAGCAGATCAATTGTGAAGATATTTGTGATAAGCTCTGTGGCCGATAAGACATCTTAGCATCCATTTATTGTCTTTCTACAGTGCTGAAAAAGTATAATATATCTCACTTTCAGCCTTGGTCTTGGAAGAGCTAATTTATCACTGGGGTGAGAATTTCACAATGCTCATTTCTCAGCCTAAGAAATTATTTCCTGGTCTTTTTAGTTTCACCTTTTAGCTTTATTGAAAAGCAGGTCTTGCCTCAGTCCTTTTTGGTTTTCACATCTGGGATATTCCTTATTTTCCCATTGCATTTCACCCTTCATTTACATTTTGTTCTTTGAAGCTTGGGTGTATTGATGGTTCATGATGTACTGCCTTATTCCTTTCAGCCACTCTGGTAATTTTATGACTATTTTCAGATAATAAATCATGCTCATGTCTGAACTATTTTCCTATGTGGCCCTATGTCCTCACTTGTTATGGTCTAAAAATAACATCCTGGAAAATTTGATCAATGTCTCAAGCATTCTAGAAATGGTTCTAGAAAATATTTCATAATCATAAATGGAACTCCATTGATAAACTTGGTAAGAAAGTTTGCCACAAGTTCTTTTTCAGTGTATGTCTGATTTTGGTGAGAAAATTAATGCAATGTATTAGGTAGCATGTTTCTTCACCATTGTTTTATCTGCTGAAGATTTAATTGTGAAGATCAATATTAATAAAACCAAAAGTCTGTGGGATTTAAAATAGAGTTAAACTGTTTTCCTAATAATATGAAATTTTCTATTTTAAGCTGAAACTCTTTGATAGGATATCTAATATACTTTACCTTTAAAAACACTAATAAAATTATTGGCCAAAATCTGGCCACACTTTTATGGTTCTGTGTAATGTTTGCCATTTTAAACCATTCAACAAAAATAAATAGAAATCTGACAAGCAAAAGTTTTTTATGTACATGAATATACAAGTTAAGAGAATGGTGGAGCTTTAGAAAAGATTTATTTCATTTAGTTATGATTACATCAGTTCTCAAAGTAAATTTATCTATGTGAATAAGATATGTCAAAGTAGTAGATGAACAAGCTAAAATGTTTCTGCATTTTTAAAAATTCTGAGAGATATAGTAATGGTTGATAATTACTTGTGATGTGGTGAATGGAGTGGAAGAGAGGCAATCCACAGGGATTGTTCAACTGGGAAAGTTCAACAGGATAACAAAATGTCTCTTTCAACTGAATAAAAGTAAATACAGAAAGATTATTGGTCTGGAAAACACATTATTAATGTTGTCATTTTCCCACAGGCAAATAAAAAAGTTAATCCTTTCAGATTTATTTAGTCCTTTTATTAAATTATGGTAGAGAGTGTGTACATCCAGTTCCTGTACAGTGAATTTACAGTTACAATAGATAAGATAAAAGTACAAGCTTCAAAAATAGAAAATAGAGATTTATTTTGCTTTCAGAAGATAGACCATCATCTACATTTGGGTATGTGTGGAATTTTCTCTCTAAACTGTAACTGAAAAGTTTATGTTTGATCCACAGTGGAAGTTATCTTCAGATACTTTTCTATCAAGTATTTCTCCATTTCTTTTTCTAAGAATATTTTAGATTTCCTTTTGTTCCAAACACAATTGTTTCAGAGAGACTTGCAAGTTATTATACACAAATATTGTTATGTAGGTATTAGGCATTTCCTGGGTTCAGAATGGCTTTGGAATTACCTCTCCTAAGTGCAAGATGATTCTCACTCTGTGATTTTGATTACAACTTGGATGTTACTTATGGTGTGACAAGGGAGACAAGCACTAAAGAGATGCAGCGGAGTTGGAGGGAGAAGAAAGGAGTAATTGTTTCTTTGACTCAGTTCATGTGTCAAAGCAATTTGCCCAATTTTGGGAATATCTCTTTATCAGCAATTCCCTATGCTTTCTGGACTAGAGGTTTTGGGTGAGGGAGGAGAAGGAGATTCAGAGTCTACAGGACAGTAAGTTATGGAAGTTGTTTTCATAAGGCTCAATCTTTAGCTCACTTACTCCAGAATATGTATTCTATAATTCGTCTCAATAAAAAGGCAACATTTTTCCCTGCCAGTTGTGGCCAGTTCTAGGTTTCAGTGCTCATTTCCATTTCCCAGCTGAAGAGCCAGCTTTGCCTGAAAAGACTTCTGTGGTCATGACTGTATACCAAGGTACAAGTTCATTGTTATCTTCCCACCGAAAGTGGTACCTATTTATCTACTTGCATTTTTACATGCTTTCAAACTGTTAGGTTGGCAGGAGCTGGGCATACAAGGGTTAGGGTTAGGGTTAGGGTTAGGGTTAGGGTCTCACAGAGCTCACCCTGTTACAGGGCAGTTCTTGGATCTCGAACTTGAACTGCTGGTCTTCTGGCCAACAACCCAGAATCTTAACCATCCATGATATTGCATGCCACCTTAATAGGTGAGGACTAAAACTGTGGTCTCAAAAACTAATCTTGAGGGGGCAGGCTTTTCCTCACCTGATAAGGATTTAGATCTTCCAGTATGGGATGTCAAGGCCTGCAATGGAATTTTATCTACATTCATTTGAATTCTTTACAGGACTCTTTGAACAACTGGGGACTCTTAGGTCTATAAGTTTGCAAGTCAGGATATCATGTATATAACAAACTCTCCCTCCTCCATTTGCAAGTAACTGATCTAGAGATTTTGGACTTCAAATTCCCAACAGGAAGACTAATGAGAAGAGATTTCAGGAGTGGCAGTCCTGTGAACAAGAGGTTTACAGAAAGCATCTTGATGTTACTCAGAAATGTTCTGTCATTCTGTCATCAGAAGCCAACATCAAGTCCTCTGTCATGACCATTCCTAAAGGGGGAGTTTTCTTTATCCATCTTTCATATTTTTACTTGTATATAATTTGACCTGGTGAGGTCAAATTATATACAAGTCATCTCACAGTTACTAGGTGAATCTATTAAAAAAGAAATCTACCAAAAGCTTTTGTTCAAGAGATCTAATGATGCCAAAACTACAGGAGAAAGAGGAGAAGCACTTTGATATTGATAGAGCAATCAAGTTGTTTTAGTTACATCATGTGTAACATACATGATGTGCATTCTGAGATCTTATGGATGGAATTCTACCTAGGGGCTATTGCTATTAGTAAAATTGTACTGTAAAATTTCCAGAAGATAATCTGCCCTGTATATTGAAAAAACAACCACTTTTAGGCACTAGAAAAATACCATGATTTCACAGAAAATAGCCTAAATATCTAATTTCTTGGCTGAGTTTGGTTCTTCTTTACTGGAGTATTTATATGCAACTTAGGCCAATGCAGTTAGGTATATGTTACCCAGTGCATAGTTAAGTATACACAGAAGGCTGTATGCTTTCAAGAAATAATCATATATTCCAAACAGTCTCAACTACCAATGAATAGACTGTCCTGTACTCTTAACAGATAAACTTTGAAGTAATTGGGACTTTTCATTGTCTATTCAAAAAGAACATGTAACTCAATTGGGTAAGTGTGTCTCAGTATGCCATTTTTGAACTGAGATCTTTTATTTGTTATTCTTTATCCTCAGTTTATTTAGTGAACAGAGGAAGACTGTATTTCCCACTGTTTCTCTCCCCAGCCCCAAACTTATGGCTTTGCTAATAAACCAAGCAGCTTGTCAGAAGGAGGGGGTGAAGTGCTTAAGTAGCAGGGAAGTTCGTTCCTCCGAATCCTGTCACCCTTCCTGTTTATTTCTGGAACTTCAAAATTTACAGGAAGTATGGGAATTATAAAACTATGAGGAAATGCCTGAGTTATGTAGAAAGCTGCTGAGGAATGTTATGAGACAGTGAGTAGAAAGCTAAAATATTTTCATGATTCTAAACTTTATTTTTGGAAACTTTTACTGAAAAAAAATCCACTGTAGGCAATGGTTTATAAAAACAGGCATTTTCAGGCAGGGACAAGGTTATCTAAGGTTACACTAGGGCCCTTTCTTGGACTAACAATTTACCTCATTTCTTCAGGGGGATTGTTTGGAGTGTTCAATCAATGTAGGAAACATATGTACAATGAAATATCCAATAATTCAGTTCCCAAATACTTAACAATGCTCATGTGGAAATTGTCCAGTTTAGACCATAATGGAAAAAACAATCTCAGGTGCACATTTTAAAATTTATGGTATGTATCTTGAGATCTAATGAATGGAATTCTACCTATGAGCTATTGTTGCTAGTGGAAAAATGGAGGAAACTTTTGGTGATTTCTTCCTTCCCTTGGAGTTCCTGAAATGCTGCTCCTCTAGAAAAATCGAAGGTACAAACATGAGTATAAAATTGTTATTTAAATGATTTGTGGGAACTCTTCATAGAAGTTGAAAATGCAAAAAAATAAAAATGGAGATTCAGTTATTTTTAGTATTGCAGGGAAAATTAAGAGATATAGCACCTGAATGAAGTCTAGGATTCCTTCACTACACTATATTTGTAATTTAGTGTAGAAAGGGGTGCAGTGGCCTAGCATTTAAGATGCTGGGCTTGTTGGCTGGAAGGTCAGTAGCCTGAGTTTGAGACCCAGGCACTGTGTAATGGGGTGACCTCCCATTATTTGCCCTAGCTCCTGCCAATAGCAATTTGAAAGCATGCAAATGCAAGTAGATAAATAGGTGCTGCCTAAATTGATAGGAAGGTAATGGCATTCCATGTGCCTCGGCATATAGTCATGTTGGCCACATGACCACTGAAGTGTCTTTAGATAATGCTGGCTCTTTGGCTATGAATGGAGATGAGCATTGTCTCCTAGAGCTGGACACTACTAAAAGAGGAAATCTTTACCTTATCTCTTTAGTATTGCAGGAAAAATTAAAAGACATAGCAGCTGAATGAAATCTAGGATACTTCCACTACACTATATGCATTTTATCAAATAGGAATTCTCTGGATGAACGTATTGGCCACAACCCTTCTGCAAAATGGCCACAGGAAACAGAATAAATACTGAATGGATGATAAGATGACCAACAGTACTATTCTGGCCTTTCTGTATTTGTTTCTGTTTGCCTTCAGAGAAATTGAAACAAATGTTCCTTCACCTTAACTAGTTACATCGGAATGGATAGCTATCACAGTACAAACTGGAATGTTGACATTTGTTAAATGTTTCCAGCATTTCCTCCCCATTTGCTTCATTGGCATCCAGTTCTCTTGCAGTGTTTGGAGGAAGAGTATTTATCTCATTGGCTAGGTAAATATTGCTAGCTGCAATATACTTTGACCATTTTTATATATAAGTTATATGAAATCACTTATAGGTTTGCTTTCAAGTAGAAGGTGTTCTCCATGTCCTTAGCTTCTATTTTGCAGCTTCAACCAAAGCTCCAAGCTGTAAAGATTCTGTAATGATATGTGGGAATGACCTTAAGAGACAAGGGAAAGAGGCAAGCCAGGGGAATGGATGAATAAGAGGCAGCTTAGCCCCCAGAAGAAATTTGATAAACGTCTCAGAAGGAAGCCTCCTTAATTTCATGGATTGTAATTGCAATGGGGAAGATTTACTTTCAGACTTGGAAGATTGATGCCCGCCTTGTGAGGTACTCCAGATAGGAAGTATGCCGGGGTGAACTAATTCTACTTTATTATAAAACTACATTAAAATAAACTTGCAAGTCTCAAATTACAGTTCCCCCCCCCCCCCGCTTTACAGCCAAGAAATTAGGGATGGTCCTTTCCCATCTGATACATTCACCATGCCCACATTCCTTTTGAGGGTTAAGTTGCCTCTTATCTCTTTATTTCCTTGCTGTGGTTGTTCCCCCATCTCCCAAGGTTATTCCCACATACCATTGCAGACTTTTTTTTGCTATTCATAATTCAGCTGAGCAATTGATGACACAGCCCACAGTAATGTACCAGCAGTTTTTAATCTTCAGTAACTCTATAGGTCATAGGCTATAGAGCTGCCTTAGTTTCAGAACTACTTTTTGTTTGAAAGTGAAAGAAAAGTTTCCTTTTCTGAAAAAACAGGTTGACCAGACTGAACCACCACTTTGTTGAATAGAGGCAAATGGAAAGGGCAAAGGCAGGAGAGACAGCCACTGAAATACTCTTCCATCTTTCCTCTTTCTGCTTCTCCTTGTGGTGTGGCTGGTTCTTACTACAGCTTGTTTAAGCTGAGAGAAGACAAAGAAGCACAAATTGCCATAGCCTTAGGAGTCTGAATCTCAGGTAATGTTTTCATTTGTTCACTTGCAGTGGACAGCAGACTGATTACATCATTTAGCCCTATTTAGGATCAGGGCTTGTCTCAGGGTAATTTTTGATATCATATGGTATGCACCTGTTTTCATTGTGGGTAGAGGTGGAAGTATCATACATTGTTCCCTCGAATTATTGCTGCTTTTATCTACTGTTGTTTCTTTTAACTTGGGAAACCTCTCAGACTTGTTTTGGAGTTGTTTGGCCTAGACTTGTGTTAAATAAATAAATTTTTATACCCATGGGTACAGAGAGTGGCAGAGTTGGACACAGAAATATTGTTTCTCTCTGCCAAAATGAGCCTCTGCTGAACCAGAAGGAGCTCTGTATGTATAGATCTAGGCCACAGTGTGAAGATGAAATTTATTTATCATCTCTGTAACCATCATCAAACATGATGATGGTGAAGGATAATCAATTTTCTTCTCCTCTTCTTCCATAATCAGAGAATGTAATGTTCCACATTGATGTGGTTTTATTTTAGCAATTCCAAATTCTTTAATGCATATACTTATGACATTAGGACAGCTTGCCACCTGACCAAAAAGGGAATTTTAGCAATGTGGGTTTGTTTATACTGTTGTTGTTTCAACAACTTGCTCTAATCATATTGAGTGTTTTACTTGAGAGGAGATAAAACCTATCATGCATCATTCTGGTTCTTTTACCTAGCAGAAATTCCCAATTAACTTGAACAAAGACGATGGCTTGTTACATAACTTGAAACAGGTGGACCTGTCATATCACAAGACATGCTAGTTCTTCCCAGTGAAATTAGTTACACCTCTTACCTAGACATGATAAATGTGTAAGCTGCCACTTTGACAAATTCGGTTATGTGGCACTGATATTTTTTATAATCCGATAACAGCTTTAAGCCTTTGCAACAGTGAGTATAACAATGAAGGTATGAGTTTATCTGTCTCAGATGAAGCTTTAATCTTCTTATAGGTTTCATGTATTTTAAGTAATTTTGAAAAATTATTCAAAGGGGTTTTCGTTGATTTTGAAGGGTAATGGTTTCCTTGTCTTTTTCCTCTCTTTAATTAAAAATGTTGGTGCGTGTGCAAATGCATGTGAATGAATGAATAGATTGAGGGGATGAAGGAATGCCAAAGGGAAGATTATGATCTTTGTTTTTTTTTGAAGAATAATATTCCCCCACTTACACCACCATAAGAAAATAGTTGTCTGATATTAAATCTTATTTTTCTCTCAACTATGAATGCAGGTAGCATGTTATCATATAGGTTATTAAGCAGGAATGAAAAAATCTGAGTGCCAGCAAGAATTATAACTAGCAATGAAAAATGTCAGAAAATTTTGAAAAATACTTTCAACATTTTGGGCAGAAATATGGATTATGGTCTGAGAGGAATCCTGTCCTTTGAAACTCACACAGCTTTAGTTTTTATGCCTTATCCTTATGAAAGCCCCCTATTCACATGTTCTTATCACATGATATATGGAACTGATTAAACTGTTCATTCATTTTCATGAACAGAGTAGTCAGAAAGCTGCCTTCTATAATCTGGTTCTTGTACAGTATTGGAAATTGAATTGATATAAAGGTGAAAAGTAATACCTGCTTTCCAGTATCAGAAGGAGGATCCACCAAATAGCCAGGTGAATACTTATGTGTAGCTATGCAGGTCTACATATGTGAGAGAGAAAAGTCTAAACAAGCATAATAAGTTAACACATTACAGTTGTCAGTTGATATGATACTTGTAATTTGTTTTACACATAACCAGCATTTGGATTATCACTTTGTCTTGCCCTCCCGTCTAGTCTAACCATTCTGTGCATCCGATGAAGTGATCTGTAGCTTATAAAAGCTTATTCCTATTAATAAAATGTATTAGTCTGAAGAATTGTTACAAGACTCTGATTTTTTTCCAGTTCCATTTTGTGGTGTAGACTCTGCAATAAAATTCAGACTAACAATGAAAATCACTAAAAATCCCTAAATAGAAAAGAAAGGAGACCAGTCTCAACTCCAAAGCAAGTAATTTCACAGTATAGGTTTTATCATAAAAAAATAGACTTTACTGACTATATTAAATCTTGTCGTAGTAGGACCTGTAAAAAATGCTCCATTGAAGATTTAAGAGTGATAGTTGGCAATCCTGTAATAATCATGGTCTAAGCTGCAGTACATCATAGCAAGCACCTTGGATTGGGCTCAGAGAGCCAAATGGTAATCAGGGTTCTTGGTTCATAGATGAAAGTCAACACTTGAGGCACTTAAGCTAAAACCTAGAGACATTTTTATATAGTAATGAGGATCATATTGTAACTCACTAAGGGACAGATAAGGAACCAGACTGCTGTTTTAATTTTTTGTATCTGTTGGGATACAGATGAAACATACTTTATAGATCTCTTCAGGTCTGCTTTGAAGACATGGGTATTTTGGTTTGAATCTGCTGAACCAGCATCTCATTGTGGCTAAGTAACTGTGGAATGTGTGGAAGATAAGGTAATGAAAGGATGAGTGTTTTTTGTGGTGGGCAGGGAACAAAACAGACTGAAGCAGTCAAGAACAGAAAGGGTTCCATTATGTTTCCATCCTCTTAAACCTCGTGGAATTTTATTCTGGTAATAGGCATGCAGTCCATTTTTATAACTTCTCTTTTATAAATTCTCTTGAATCAGGACTATAGACATTAGACCTGACAATTCACACTATGTTATTAGATTAATCTTTTTTGAGAATGCATGTAGATAATTTCCTAACTCATTATTTTTACCAAGCAGATGAAAAAGTAAGGGAAAAATAATAATTGTTTGTTTGTACAATTCTTTTTGGAGTTTATGGTTGGAAGATCATTCCTTGATAAAATGATGAAAAAGTACTTT
>JANHZU010006787.1:131056-145649 GCA_032468055.1 Acrochordus granulatus | reverse complement strand
GCTGCCCCCTCCCTGATGGCCTTCCGGAAGGGCCTTAAGAACTGGCTCTGCAAGATGGCCTGGGGCTCCAGGGGGGCTCATTATCATCGTGGAGGTGGCTGATGGATTCCTAGCCACCCTTATCCCCCTTTTTTATATACAAAATCTTTTTAGCCCACCTCGCTGGTCTGCCAGGTTTTTTTTATTTTATTTTAATGTGTTTTTTTTAATTTTTATTTTTAAATGTTTTTAATGAATTGTTTTTAGCATTGTTAGCTGCCAAGAGCCTTCGGATTTTGGCGGCATACAAATAAAATAAATAAATAAATAATAAATAAATGCCTCATAAAGGCAAAGCCTTGCAGAGGACTATTAGAGAGCATCCCATATACATATCAACAGCAAATTTCAGTAGAGAAAACACAAAGGGAACAACCCAAGTCCTGATCAGAATCTCAGTTACTTTTAACATGCATTTTTATATGTTATATAAAAATGCATGTTAAAAGACACTGCTGTGATGATTCTGACATCCAGTACATGACAAGGTCTATGCTATTGCTGCTTGATATCTATTTGTTGCAGGTGGGTCCAAATCTTCGTGATCCATGAACTGCAGCACACCAGAGTCCTGTACTGCCTCCCAGAGTCCACCCAAGTCCACAGCCATAACACTGACTATGCTATCTAATCATCTCATCCTCTGCCATCCCCTTCTTCTTTTGCCTTAAATCTTTTTCAGCATCATGGTCTTTTCTTCTCTCTTTGCATTATGTGGCCAAAGTACTTGAGCTTCAGTTTCAATATCTGTCCCCCCAGTGAGCAATCAGGGTTAATTTCCTGTAGGATTGATTGGTTTGATCTCCTTGCATTCCAAGGGACCCTCAATAATCTTCTCCAACACCACAATTCGAAGGCATCAATTCTTCGATGCTCAACATTCCTTATGGTCCAACTCTCAAAGCCATACGTTGCTACTGGGAAAACCATAGCTTTGAGTATACGGACCTTTGTCGGCAAGGTGATGTCTCTGCTTTTTAATATGCTATCTAAATTTGCCATAGCTTTCCTCCTAAGGAGCAAGGATATGAGAGGCTCTTCTTCTGGCGTTCCATCTTTTTGCCTTTTGTTACTGCCCATGTGGTTTTTTTTGGCAAGGATACTGGAGTGGGTTGCCATTTCCTTCTCCAGTAGAGTCCCATAGCCCATTTTTCACTAGATGTCCAGGAACCCCAACAACATCTTGCACAGTCCTTGTTAGCCTGAGTGATTACCGAGCCAATATGGATTTCTGTAAATTATCTCATATTTTTATGGGAGGGAGACACTCTTTGTCTGGCTCCTCTGATGAGAACTGTCCAGTATGGTTGAACCTCTGGCATAGCTCTCAGCTTCTTTGGAGCAGACAAGCCCACCAACTATAGGAAGGTGGTGCCTCATTGGGGGACTTGATATGTATGCTGTGGAGTAAAATTTTTTAAAAAGCGACTGTTTCTTCATATGCTACAAGACTTATATTTAGGATACCCTTCTTCCTGGAGCAATTAGTTTTTTTAAGAATACTTGTCAAGTACACATTTAAGATCTTATGCCAGGTGCACAGATTGATGAGTTTCACTAAAGAACGAGCACTGAAGGTCAGGTTAGGTTGCATTTATTAAAATAGATATTAAAACAGATGGCACGAACATTTATGATTCCTCCAGGATTGACAAATGGATTATGAAGCACTGAGTAAAAATGCCAAACCTTTCCCTTCAATTGAAAGACACCTACCATTTTTCTTCAAATGAAATATTTATATAGTACATATATTAATGTTTGGGTTGATGGTTTAAAGTTTGGTAACAGTTATTTCTAGTAAAGTATGCACTCCCTTTCTGGAAAATGCGTGACAAAGAGGGCATATAAACTCTTATGCATTTCCCAGAAGTCCTGGATTATTATGTGGTGAAAAATCTCACAGGGTTGCAAACTCTTAGTACATTCCTTTTCCTGATGCCACATATATTTGCCAAATGGGGGGTACTTGTCATACAGCCTAGGATCAATCAGCTATTAATGCTTCCAGTTTTCCACATCATTAAGGAAAGACACAAATGCCTGATGATAAAAAGAAAGAAACCTCCCTCAGCACAAATAACAATGAAAAACTGTATCTTCCATATTGATGTGAGAAATCATAGTCCATGTAAAGTATCAATATTTGATTATTAATTCACTGTATGAGATATTTTAAATTGGTTGGATTAAAGCTGCTTTGTGATCATATGTTTACAAATAAGAGTGATGTTGGTGATGAAGAATCTGTAGCAAACCGAAAGCCCCTTTCTATGCTCTGATGGCCTTAGGTCAACACATTTTTCCTCAAGTTCAGATAAATCGTGAATGATTTCTCCGAATTTCTCCAAATAGATAGTCATACTCTAACCATTTCTCAAGAGTAGGGCTTTCCCTTCAATGGGAAAAAGCCAGGAAGTCCTGTGGGAAGCTTGGAAATTTTGTAGAAAGAAAAAGAAATTGCATTTACACATTTCTCCTAGCCACTTTTAAAGTAAATAAATGAATGACCATCATATTCTACCCTTGATAGTTTTGCTGAAATGTTATCTTTAGGGGAAAAAAAACTTTAAATACATTTTTAGTCATCAACCTGAATGAGAATTGGTAGAAAAAATCAGGATTTTTCAGGATTTTTGATTCCAGCAGTGTTTGAGCTTATTTTATACAGATCCTGCTTCCCTTTCAAACTGGAATCTTTGGAAGCTGAATCAAATTTTTTTCCAGTTTAAATGCTAGAGTTTTGTTTTTATAACTTGAAGGTTAAAAAGATTAATCTGTTACATTAATATAAAGTAGGAATGTTTCCTCTGATACTAACATACCTTTTTTACATGAAGGGAAATATCATTATAAATATTTTTTTCTGGAATGTAGAAAATATACAAAAGGAATATGAATGTTCTGAAATATTGCCATTTTTGGGCAATGGTTGGCTTTATTTTTAATTATGTAGAATAACTGTAAAAAAACTTTATATCTTTTTAAAAATTTAATTTGGGTTCTAAGAGTCATTAGAAAAGATTTGTTTACTTGGCAAGTGTATGACAGAAGTACAACAAAGTGTGTCATATGTTTTTATTATAAATATTCATTTCATGGAATAAACAGTGTTCTAAATTGTTTTATTAATTTTTTTAATTGGACTGAAATAATATTTCATACAATTCTTCCTTTGGGATATGTCAGTGCCTTGTTTCACAGCTGAAATAGAAAGACATCTGAGATTGAAGGGATATGTTTTATGTCCAATCTTTAATTTAAAACAGTTTTTCTTAATTTGGCCCTCCAAAGGAATGATCCTCTTGATTGAATCTGAGAGTAGTGCTTGTAAGGTTGAAAGGAGAGTAGTGAAATGAAGAATAACTAAGCAACATCAGGAAGACCAGACCAGGTATCAGTGCCATAGAATGGCTAAAATTATATTCATTGAGAGTCGCTATAATAACAGAATCTTGCAAGTCTGATTGTGCTATACTTCCTCCCCTTCTTATACTTATGTGAATTAGAGAGGTGTTATCCAAGTGTCTTCTACTTCTAGTGGACGTAAGATATACTTCCCTTCATCACTTTGGTAATAGATATAGTTTATCTCCATCAAGATTGTCTTCCCTACCTTCTACAGTGACAGCAGTCAGAGCAGACAGAATTCTGCAGATGTGAAAGGAGCCAACCTACCTAGGAGAAAGAACTCCAAAATCAAACCAAAACAAGTCAGTGACTAACTGCATCTTTGTTGTTGACAACAAAACTGTACAGAACTTTCTGAAACAGTTAGGTGAGATTGGATGTCAAGTATGAGTCTTCTCAAGTTAGAAGACACTTATTTGATTATTGGAAAAAATATCTACTGAATTTTCATTTGTAGATCTGGAGATAAAAAATTGGCCAACCAAAGCCCCATAGAAGATTGAGAACTGGTGGTATTGTCTGTATTAAAAGAGGAATTACTTTTTCTACAAGGATAGGAAAGTAGAAACATCTGAGAAGCATGAATTAATTAAATTGTCAAGGTGGAAATGAGACCCATTAAGTTGGATCTTTTAGGGACAGGTCAACTTTGGTAGAATAGTATGGGTCACTTTAAATCAGAGCACGAGACCATAGATAGATTGATACATGAGAGTCAGAAAAGATATTGGGTAAGTTCAGCTATATTCCAGTAAAATGTAGAGTTATTTAGAGTTATGTAATATAAATGCATGCCTTTCCTAAAGATATACTGGTGGAAGATTCTGAAAAACTCGAGAAATTTTAGGAAGCATTTCATGCAATATCTAGAAAGAACACTGTACAATTTGGAACACAAAAGTTGGATAAATGAAGTACCTGGAATCATAGGAAGATACTGATTGGATAAACAACATACTGCATGAGACAAATTAAACATGTTTTGTAAAGACATTTTATTCCTGTTAATATGTGCTTCAAATTAAAGAAGCACAGACTCTACACTTGGACACTATATCATTCGAATTAAGATGGACATGTATAATGTATAGTATCCTTTTCAGGGAAAGACAGAGGATGAAAGCCTTGGGCAACTCGATAAATATCTAATGACTGAATACAAACTTTCAGTATCTAGCAGCAAGAATGCAAAAATATATCTCAATCAAAATAAAATAATTATTATATACTATATAAATAAAATATAAAATATACAAAACTGATAATAGAGAAATGATAATTTTTTAAAAAAGATCAGACAAACTTTATAGCTAAGGTAGCACTGCTCAGTAATACTTATGGCAGAGTATTAATAAAAGCAAAGGAAATCAAAGGAAGATGAAAGTCTGTACTGGAACATAAATGAGATTATCGAATTTCATAAACAGTTGTAAAGAAACAATAGATTCAGGAACTGATTCCATTAGAAAGTTACCAACTGTCAAATAGGAAAGCACTGCACACACAGCTGAAATACTCAGCAAACATTTTAAATCTGTAGCTAAAGTGTCAACAAATCCGGGACAAGTATAAGTGGCTTTGCAATTGGAAAAAGTTGGCATAGTCTGAAGAAGAAACATAGTCTGAATCAATATTAAAGGACAAAACATTAAAAACCTGAGATATATGGATGAGACAAGTTTCCTAGCTGAAAATAAATTTGATTTAGAAGAGTTAATTACAGATGTAAAGATAGAAAATGAAAAACAATATAGGTCAATGTTTAATGTTAACAAGACAAAGGTTATCTATTCCAGAGAGCTTAGCGAATCTACAGTGGATGGCAAAAAATTAAAGGTGGTTGATAATTTTGTTTTCTTGGGTTCAAGATGGACAGTGTGCTCTAGACATTAGGGTGAAATTAATTCTAGAGTGGAAGACTATGACTAACCTAGACAAGATCATGAAAGATGGGAGTATTGCAATGCAACACATCAGAATAGTTAAAACAATTAGTTTTCAGTGATAGCAAGCATTTTGAAAGCTGAACATTGAGAAAGAAAAAGAGAAAAAAAATAGGCACCTTTGAATCATGACTTTGGAGATATTTGCTATGAGTGCCATGAACTGCAAAAGAACTAACCATTGGTCTTGGGCAAATTTAGATCACTTTAGGATCAACAAATTTAGATCACTTTAGGACTTTTACATTTAGAAAAAGAACAAGATCATCCCACATGCTGTAATAAGATACGCATTCTTCAGGTCCTTTTCTAGAAGCAACGTCACCTGATAGGAACTAGAAGGTGTGCCTTATCCGATATAGCTCTTACCTTCTGGAATGATCCCTCATCTTCCAGCATACAGCTGGCCCTGATCTTGACTGGTTTTACAAAAGCATCAGAAAGTTAGATTGACCCTCCCACAATGTTGGGCCAGGAGGATAGAAAATCCTGCCTTCTGATGTCTGTGTATATTCTCATTAATCCAGGTCATGTCTTGTAACAAAATTGCATAAACTATAAAAAATACAAAATTATATTTTTATAAAAATTATTTTTTTATAAAAAATAGCAAAAACTGCCTTCTGATCAATAGCAGATATTGATATTTCTTGTTCTTCTATTAATTGGTGCTGTTGTAGTTTAATTGTTCTTGAATTTGTATTTTATACTGATGTATGCCACCCAGAATTACATTTAAGTGAATTTCATGGCTAAATAAATAAATAACCAAGGTTAAAGACCATGGTGATAAGAGGTGGGATCTGGACTCATCTTTCATGGCTCTCTAGCTGTCAGTCTCTTTTCACTGCAAAGTGAGATGGACAACTGTGGAGTCAGGGAATGTGAGGACTAGTGGCATATGACTAGTGCCAAGTAGACTAATTGTAGAGGTTCTGGCAGCTGAGATAAATCTCTTTTATCTTCTGTCATAACATCTGCACAGTCTGTCCCAGAAGAGCCCTTCAGGATGGTGAGTATCCTAATTAGGCTGTCTTGCTTAAATAAATTATGTTCTGTTTGCTGAGTGAATTTGCTACTTACATTGAAGACACATATATGTATATGTATGTATGTATGTGTGTATACACAAACACACACATTGACATAGACACAGTACTGTGCAAAAATCTTAGGATCTCATTAGATCTGTTGTTTTAGCAATGGTATAATGACCATATATAATTATGTCTCAGTCTTTTTATTAGAATACAACCAGAAAATACAGGAAATGTGTATGCAATATTCAAAAACAAGAGAAAGCAGAAAAAACTGCTTCCATAAGCTAAAATGGCAAGTATTTAGTACTGATTATTTAATACTGACTTCTGCCTGAAGAAGTAATTTTGTTCTGAAAATTATGTTTGTTTAAATTTTGTGTACATATTTTCTGTATTTTCTTTTTGAATCTTAATATAGAGACCAAAAAATAATCATAGATGGTCATTAAACTTTGCTAAAATTGGGTGGTGGCCTACTTTTTGCACAGTACTGTATCTCTCTCTCTTTTTGTCTGTTTGTGCATGTCTCTGTGTGTCTATGTGCCTCTGTCTATGTGTCTGTGTATGGATGCATGTAATGTTGAATCAAAGGCACAAGAATAACACAACACAGTCTTGGGGTTTTAATGGGTTCTCATATTTCAGCTAGTTTTTGTTATAACTGTTGTTCAGTTGTGCAGTTGTGTCCAACTCTTCATGAGCCAATGGACCACACATGCCAGGCCTTCCTGTCCTGCACTGCATCCCGGAGTCCATCCAAGCCCACACCACCACACTGACTATGCTATCTATCCATCTCATCCTCTGCCATCTCCTTCTCCTCTTCCCTTCAATCCTTCCCAGCATCACAGTCTTTTCCATTGAGTCCTCCCTGCGCATTATGTGGCCAAAGTACTTGAGCTTCAGCTTCAATATCTGTCCTTCCAATTAACAATCAGGGTTGATTTCCTTTAGGACTGACAGGTTTGATCTCCTTGCAGTCCGAGGGACTCTCAAGAGTCTTCTCTAGTACCACAATTCAAAGGCATCAATTCTTCAGTACTCAGCCTTCCTTATGGTTCAACTTTCACAGCCATACATTACTATTTTGTTATAGGCCCTCCACTAATGTAGAAAGGGGAGATAAGCATGTTGCAAGAAAAGAATGACTGATTATTACTAAGTGATCTGAGGATATTGGAAACTTAGTTGGATTAGGAAAATATGACATCCATTTTCTTTTATGTGTAACCAATATTTTCCTAACTAATTATAATTCCCAAATAATTTGTATTTCTTTTTCAACATTATCCCCCAGAGAGCTGAACTTTCTGAAAGATCTAGATGAACTCTTCCCACATATTTATAAGTGACATTTTGGCAGGACCATTGTTCGGATTTCTTTGGAGAAGAGGCATAATTTAACCTTTTCATTTATAAAATCAAACCTTCAGGCAGCTTTTTGTGTGTTTTGTCATACTGAAGAGAGCAATATGGTAGATGTTACTTTTCTTCCTTATCTATAACAGTTCCATACTTGAATCTCTTCTAGGTATTTATTTGAATGAATATATGAAAATCCTCAGTGCCTCCTCTTAGAAAATCAACAAAACTGTATTCAGGTGATAATGTCTCTGATAGCACAGAAAATTGGCGAAATCTTAGCAGTATGTCAATGAGACTTTCCTCTTCTTTCTTAATATATGCTTAGTAGTGTCAGAAAACACATTCAAGGAAGCAGATTAGGGAGGAATCCAAGGCTGAGGTAAGAATATTTGCTAATCATACTAATCAGAGCAGGGATGAGAAATTGGTGGCCTGCCAGATGTAATGACATTACAACTTCCATGCTTGTGGGACCACTGGAAATTGGAGTACAACAATTTCTGGATGGACCATACCTCTGTGTTAGAGTAACAGTGAAGAGACAGGAAAGCCTTGGTATTTTTTTACCAAGCCAAAGTTCTATAGCTTACAGCTGTACTAAATAATGTTGATCAGAATCATCTAACAGGGATTTCAGTACTGCTCTTTCCTTAAGTTCAATACCTATTCTAATATTTCAGTTAGAATATTCCAGTTCAGTTGAAACATCCAGAATACCCAAACTTAAATATTGTACAGGTGTCTCATTGTTGAAAAGTTGCGAGTTCATGAGTATCATAGCTACAGCAGTATCTTGGAGAAAGATTCAAATGCTAATCATAACATAAAATTGTTGTTTTGGTGCCTTCTGGTCAGTATTGACACCTGGCAACTACCTGGACTGGTCTTTGTAGTTTTCTTGGCCAGACTTCAGAAGTGCTTTGCCATCGCTTGCTGCCTACGAGTGAGAGAGAGTGACTGGCCCAAGGGTGGCTTTGTACCTAAGGCAGGACTAGAACTCAGTCTCCCAGTTTCTAGCCTGTACTTTAACTATTGTACCAAACTGGCTCTTCATCATAAAATTATCCCAAGTTAATGCATATCCTTCCATTAATTTTAGGACCTCATAGATCCAATCATTCCTTTGTGGGACTGTCAGGTTCTTTACTGACTTTCAGACAAGAGTAACATTTTTATTAACAAAAACTTCAGCTATACTCTTTATAATTCTTGATATGCTTATCGTTTTTTTTAAAAAAGCAGTTATCTGCCTCCAGATGCAAACCTTTATCATTTCACTAATGTTTAGAGACTTGAATAATGATCTTTATAATAAACATACCATTTTGTATTCATTTATCAAACAGTACCATAGAAAGAATGATGCAATAAAATGTGTGTTGCATTCATTGTATTCTTCCGCACGAATTTAACTTGCATTTGTATAAATGGAAGACTTAATTTCACCTTCACTCTTTTCTTTTGTCATTGTATGGAATGCTTTTGGATAGCCAAAAAACTCATTTTTGTATAGATATCCCTTTCTCTAAATGGCTGAATCATCTTTTACAGAGAGTCATAGAGATTCATGATGTTTACACTTATTTCAAGAAACAGCATCATTCGGCAAAGGATCAAAGAGTTGCCTCAGTGAGATTGGCAGCAAATAAACAAACAAACAAACACAATCATGCTGAAGAAGCAAATTCAATCTTTTAAAGCTTTTGCTGAAGTAAACCCTTCAAAATACTTCACTTTTAAGGCACTTCACTGATGAACACAAGTGAACTCTCTGACTCAATAGCTCATATAACCTGAGTTTCATTCCTAATTACCTGATCAATTAAACCTTTCTAAGTAAACCTGGGGATTTCAGTAGTTCCAATCCAATATAAGAAAGATGCCACCCACTCTCCTCCTTGTTGGTATCCAAAATCGGCAAAATAACACCTGGCATTGTTTTGCAAACTTAGCAACTTGAAGATGTCTGGATTTCAATTCCCAGAATTCTTCAATTCCTAGAATTCATTTGGGAATTCTGGAAGTTGAAGACCAGATGTCTTCAAGTTGCTAAGGCTGAGAAACACTGGTCTAAGGTCTTCATTATGGCCACATTAACAAATATTCCTCCAGTCCTTGAGTCTTGTGTTGAGTAGACCAACACAAATGAACTAGTTTTCCTTAAGAATGAGACTGCTGTCTATAGTTTGAATATAGTTCAAGGGCAGCAGTTAGTAGAGTTCCTGGCTGTATCTAGCATAACCTAATCGCAGGAAGAGTAATATATTGCAGAAACCATATATCCAGCGACCCAACCCATGTGATGGAGGTATGAAGTTTTCTTCATGCCAGTCTAGCATATTTTTTAATGTTTTGGAGGTCGGGCAAGGCAGATGTTTTTATTTGTTTATTTATTGATGTATTCAATTTCTATAGCTGCCCAATGACTCTGGGCAGCTTACAATTAAAGAATATACTACTATTAAAACAATAAGACATTTTAAAACAATAACATTAACAAAATCTAAAATAAATATACATAGCAAATATACATAGTAGCCAAGATACTTGGCCAGTTAGCAATAAAGCTTGGAAATAGGGACCTTGTTGCATTCATTGCCTCAGCCTCAGGAACACAACTAGGTCTTTAGAGTCTTACAAAAGGCAACAGGATTGAGGCCATTCTAATCTCTGTGGGGAGAATATTCTATAGATCAAGAGCTACTGCCAAAAACTCTGATCGTCTAGTCCCCGCAGGTCAACACTCTTTGGCTGACAGGATCTGCAATATGCCGATTGCATCTGCTAGATCATATTGAATGGGGAGACACTCTTGGACAAAAGCAGTCCTTCTGTAACCTGGCCTCACACCATGTAGGGCTTTAAACATAACAATCTTCATAACTCCCAGATTGTGCACTGGGTCTGTCTGGGATACTGCACCCCATTAATATTAATATATTAACCACCAAGAGTCTTCTGATTTTGGCGGCATATAAATCCAATAAAAAATAAAAAAAATAAATCTATTAATTTATATGTCACCCATCTTACTGTCATGCAACTCTGATGTTTTAGGTGAAATCTCAAAAAAGAATGAAATTATGTATAAGCTTCCAAAAGTTCATCTGTTGTATCTTGATAGTTTTCAGAATGACTACATTAACTTCTAACTAATTCTAAAGTATTTTAAGGTATGATCTGATTTATCCTAATTACCTGAAACCCACTTGGAATTTTCCCCTTTTCTGAGATGTGTAAAATACAATCAAGGAAAATGTATTGATGTAATTAGGTGATGAGATATAGATATGCCTTAAAATAAAATCAGTTATGAGATGTAATAATGTGAATTGATAAATTTCTTCTTTCAGCATAAAAAAGAATATGAAGGAAGCTGATTTTTAAACAGCAGATTAAAATTTGCCCTATCAGTTACCAAATATTATAATATTAAAGGAATACAAACAAAATAATTCACTGTACATGTCAGAAAACCTTACAAGCTTAAAAGTTCTTTCGAAGACATGCATGAACACACACAGAGATTTTGTACAACACAGTTTGCTGTGAATTATTCATGGTAAACTCAGAGAAAATACTGTTTAAAACAGATTTTTTTTGCCAACTGCTTCTGTTCTTAAATGTTTCAAAACATGAAGAGATCTTCCATCAGAAATAGGATGGGAATTGTGTCTGACTTTTAAAGGAAGCTTTTTCCATACTGTGTTTTGTAAGACAATCAGTTGTTGAAAACTAATCCATATTAAATCTAGTAGAGTGGTCTTTAAAAATCTGGCTGACCAGTAAATGGGAATTCTGAGTTTTGTAACAGGAGAGAACACAGGAGGCTCAGGATGGAACTGGGGAGTCCTTGGTGGTTTCTGAGCTTGGCTGTTTGCTTGCAGATGTTTTGTTCCCAGACGATGTAATATCTTCAGTGCTAGAAGGGAGTGGGATTTACTCTCTGTTTGTATCTTTAGTTTGCCCTGCCAGTGTTGGTGGTGATGTTGTGTTCTCCTTGGTTATTTCTTGGTTAGACAATTGTTTATTTCTTAATTGTTTTGTCTCAGCTGTGGTTCCTTGATTAGAATATCAGTCAAATCTTTATTATGGTCAAAGACCAGCATGAGGAGGAGAGGGTGCAGCTACTTAAAAACATAGAACTGTTTACTGCTTGATTTTTTGTCTGATATTAATCCTGGTGTTTATCCCTGCTCATCTGGTTATTGACTGACTTTCACTAGTTCTGTGTCTATGGATGTAAAGATTGTTGAGACATCAAATGAAACCATAATCACTAATTCTTCTATTATTGGGTCTTTGATTTTCTGGAGGCACTGTAGTGGGGAGTTGATGGAATATATGCTCCCCTCTGTGAGATGTCCAGACCTCTTTGCAAGTTCTTTAGCTATATGTTGGAGTCCCTGGTAATGATGAAGAGGTATGTCGGGCTTGTGTATTTTTGTGTTCAAAAGAAACATAGGAGGATGAATCCATTGCTTTTCATATACTACTGTACTTCTTTTGTGATTTGACCTTTCTTGTTATATACTTAAGGGTTCCCTTGATCAGGTTGCTGAGTTTCAGTATTGGATTGGAGTTGTTTGTTGTAGTTTCTTTGTCTTTCAGTAATTATTTGACTTTTTGTATTTTTCATGACCTGTCCATATTAACCATAGTTTGGTTATTGGGAGGATAATGATGCTTTGGTCCTTCTTTAGGTTTTTGAAGGCTGCTCTGTCCACTGCTTTGAGTTGGTTCTGATTCTGTGTTCTTCTGGTTTGTGATATGATTATCTGCCTCGTGTTTTCTTGGGTCTCTGTGGAAAGCCCTGTGATTTTAAATACTGCTTCTAAGGCTACAGACAGTTCCAACTGATTAGCATTATCTATGTTAAAGTTGAGGCCTTTCTGTTGGACAGGAGCTGCCCAGAGTTTGTTAAGATGGACAGCTATATACTGTACATATTTTAAACAAACAATATTCTCAAACCAAAGATTCTCAAGAATTATCTTGAGAAATTTGATTATTTGATAAAAGAATTATTAAATTCTTGATAGAGATATCAACTGGTCTTCGAGAGGGATAAAAGAAAGCATATACATTAAATACTTTAACAAGGGGGGAGGGACAAGATTTTAATTGCCCCACTTTGGCAGATATGCAAAACTGACTTTTGTCTAGAGCAGAGGTAATTAAACTGAAATCTTGAGACCTCTCTAATCTTTACTGCTTTATGGCTTTCCTTTTTTCCCCAGTTTGTTACATGAGAACCAGGGTATTGGGTTTCACATTTTCCTGCCCCCCCCTTAGGGAAATGTGCTCATATATTCCATTTTTCTTTTTTATATGAGACTGAAGAAGACTCCTGAATTGGAGTTAAAACATTTCTCTATAATATCTAAAAATAAAAGTCTGGTTGCCTTTTTAAATTTGATATGCAATATTTTTTTTTTTGCAATTTTGCTACAAAAACTATATTCTGTGGTGGATGGTGGGCAGCTGGACATGTTGACAATTCATTCAGATTTTGGTACTGCTTTGTTTAGCCTGAGCAATTTGGTTTGGGGGTTTGGTTTCTTTTTTCCAGCTTGTCTTAGGGATGTAGAAGATGGTGGTTGTCAGCATTTTTATGTGTTCTGGGGTCATGGTTTGTTCCCAGAAGCATATTGAGGTTATTCATGGTATGCTGGTATTTGTTTAATCTGAAATGAGCATCCATGACAATAAGCTGTATCATTTTTCACCCACTTTATTGAGTTTTCTTTTCGTTGCCTTCTAGTGGTCATCTTGTAGCTCTATATAATTATTAGGTACATTTTGAATTGATTATCTGATAGTGTAGCTCTTGTTGCATTACTGCTTGTGAATTTATTTTATTTTTCCTCTCCAGAAATAAAAGAAACTTGTAATATGGGAGAATATTATTTTCTCTGAATATAACTGATAGGTAAAATATAACTGATGGTAAAAACTGGTTATAGCTGTTCAGTACTAAAACTGATGAAAAGGGAATCAGACTTTTTTAAAGGAAAAGTACTAGCATCCAATTTGCAATAGCTGATGAGAGGATGGGTATTACATGAAAACATATTTTTTTTTCATGTATATAATTTCATGGACTGTCATTATTTCCTACTAGTTAAGCATGTTTGTTGCTAGCAGTAACACCATAGAGAGACTTTATCAACTGAATACAATTTGTCAATGCTAATCGAAAGCATGGAAAAAGCAAGTAGTTAAATAGGTACCACCTAAATTGATGGGAAGGTAATATGTTATATGCACCTTGGCATATAGTCATGCCAGTCACATAACCATGGAAGCATCTTCAAGCAACACTGGCTCTTTGGCTATGAAATGGAGATGAGCACTGCCTCCTAGAGTAGGACACAACTGAAAGGGGAAAACTTTACCTTTTTAATGTAGGAATAAGAGAGTCAGCTTGGCATAGTGATCAGGGCATCAGATTAGAAACCAGGGGATTGTGAGTTCTGGCCCCACTTGAGGCATGAAGCCAGCTGAATGATCTTGGGCCAGTCACTCTTCCTCAATTCTGGGAAGAAGATAAGGGCAAAGCACTTCTGAAAACCTTATGGAGAAAATTGCAGGGACTTGTTCAGGAAACTGCCAGGAGTCAAGACTGATCTGAAAGCACCAACAGAAAGAGGACAAAAAGGAATGGGGGTCAGAGCAACAACTGTCCATTTGACTATTCCTTGTTTAGAGGAAAAACTGGGGGCTAAATTGCTTGGATTGTTCAAGCTTAGGAGGCTGCCATTATTTTTTCTCTGTAGTAGTAAATATGGAGCT
>JANHZU010006787.1:40255-53692 GCA_032468055.1 Acrochordus granulatus | reverse complement strand
TAACGGGGTAACCTCCTGTAATCTGCCTAGCTCCTGCCAACCTAGGGGTTCAAAAGCATATAAAAAAGCAAGTAGATAAATAGGTACCACCATCAGTGGGAAAGGTAACAATGTCTATGCACCTGGGTGTATAACCATGCTTGCCACATGACTCTGGAACTGTCTTTAGACAATGCTAGGAAACGGAGATGAGCACTGCCCCCTAGAATCGGCCACAACTGAAAGGGGATACCTATACCATTTTTTTACCAAGCCAAATGACACCTGCACGAAGATCCCAGCAAAATGCATCTTACAATTGGATTGGCAAGATTTACAAATTCTAATCACTGATGGGCTACATTAGTGTTACGGGTAGTCCTCCCTTAGTGACTGTTTGAACTTACAATAGGCTTCCCCAGAGCTACTTACAACCTGATTCCAGAGTTCTGAGGGCTGCCCCCCGAAACCTGCGGTCACATGATCATATTTTGGGCACTTGGCAACTGACTTTTACAACCATTTGCAGTGTCCCACAGTCGCATGACTGCGGTTTTTGCCAGTTTCTAGTGTTTACTTCCACTCTCTGGCAAAAAACACCCAAATAATAAAATAGTTTTGTTTAATGGCCACCACATTTTATTTATTTTCACTTAGCAACCATTGCAAAAAGATCATAAAATCAGGCACAGACACATGATGACCTGCTTAACAATTGTTGCAACTTACAACTGTGATTCTGGGCTCAATTATGGTTGTAAGTCAAGGACTACCTATACCATTATATGGTTCACCATGTTGTGCAGACCTCCCCAAATTAGGTTCATGAAGCAAGTCAGGATTGAGTTAAATTTAGGCCAACATGATGCATGATTATAAAGTAATTGCATTTCTAATTAAAAACTCTCTTTTTCTCTTAGTAGTTTTTCCTCAACGGTTCCAAAGAAACAGCCTTGTGCCAATAGTGTGCAGCTATAGTAAAGTGGAAGAATACTGTCAAGCGTTTACATGTTTGAGTCTTCGGATTAGCATAAAGAAATTTAAGGGAAACATTTATGGGGATCATGTGTGATTTTTTAGAGCCTTTGGTTACTGCTTTGGGCACCTCTCCTGCAAAGTGGCTTCAACCTTGCTATGGTGGTAATGTTCAACCTGGTTTCTTTTGCCTTCCAGATGAAGACGGGTCCCTTTCCTGAGCACTCCAATCAGCTGTGGAACATCAGCGCTGTCCCTTCATGGTCCAAAGTCAACCAGGGACTCATTCGCATGTACAAAGCCGAGGTGAGGAAAGACAGAGATGGACCTTTCCATTAAAAAAATTAAGATGGATCCCACCCCTTCCTCCAGATGCCATATTTTTGGGACAGATGTCTGTCCAAGCATGGGCTACATGAGTATGTGATGCTCTCTATGAATTTAAAGACCTGGTATTTGTTGATCACCTTGGATTTTTCATAAAATGGGGTAGTCAGAAAAGATAATGCTCAGGGAGGACTCATTAGAAAAGACTGTGATGCTGGGAAGGATTGAAGGGAAGAGGAGGAGGGGACGGCAGAGGATGACATGGATAGATAGCCTAGTCAATGTGATGGGCATGAGCTTGGGAAGACTCTGGGAGGCAGTGCAAGACAGAGGGGCCTGGTGTGCTGCAGTCCATGGGGACTCAAAGAGTCGGACACGACTGCATGACTAAACAACAAAAATCAAAGTTAAAGTTATTAAGAGAATCAAAGTTATTCATCTTGAGTGCATTTATTTATTAGATTCATATATCTAATAATAATTACTTAGTTGGATCATAAATAATTATCTATTTGGATAAAGAAACATCTGCAAACAAACAACCAAGCTCAGAGAGCATCAAGACTTCACAGTTTTAGGAATGTAAGTACAGAGGAAGCAGCCTTTTAAGAAATTTGGGATGAAATTATAGAAGGCTATGAGAATTAAAAATCACCATCTTGAGTGGATTTATTTATTAGATTCAGATTCTACCTTTCATTTAGGAACAAATATCTTGTTCCTGTCTCTTAATTTCCCTCCCTGCCCAACAATCTCCAGAGAAAAGTTGCACTTGAAAGAGAATGATTGGCCCAATAGTCCTAAATGAGCTTCCATGGTTGAGGGTGGACTAGAATCTGGATATTTCCTCAATCAGCCTGTCACCTTCATTGCTACACTATACTGGGTCATTTTGTGTCTTGAGATAGAATCAGCACTTTTACAATTTCAAGAATGATGAAATTAATTATCTGTGTATGATCCAGTCACCACCAATTAACAAGTCTCCCTTATTTACTTTCAAAATATATATTCATTAAAAAGAACAGCAGCAACTAAGACAATTGATTTACTAAGCAATATTTAGAGCAGGCACACCTATGATGCCCTGAAGGTCAGAACTCTTAAGTCTGTACTGGGCCCACTTTATTGCCAAATCCTTTTGCAATTAGAGTAACAGAGAGAAATACCATTTGCACACTGCTGATATAGTGTCCAGTATGCCAGCTGATCTCACTCAGCAGCAGATGAACAAAATGGTAAAATGTGACAAATCAATAAAAAAAGATGGGTCATATAACACCATTTGCCGTGATAACTATATTTGTTGTCTCTCATAAAATCAAAAGCAACATTTCCTCATTCCTTATTTTTGGTGGAAAAGGAATTAGTGCCTTTGACACCTATATGAAGACAACAATGGTATCTGCTTGTTAAATCTTAACGGAGTACTAGTTGGGAAACCATTTATCTTTAAGGGGACAGCTGAAAAATATTCAGGCAGCCTTCACTTCTGATGATGGACCCAATTCTCATTTCACACTGATCTTTTATATGTGCAAGAGTCTTGCTTTAATAGCCACACAAATGCAATGGGAAATAATTTCACGGCACATAAGAGTGCTTTATTGTAGCAATTGAGGAGTTAATGTAGTGGTGTTTTTTAGTTTCTGACATGTGCCTGTATAAGCATAAATGTGAACAGGGGATATGGTGCGTGTTTGCTGGAGAACAGCCAACAAAACGATGTGTTCATCTTGGTGTAGGATCCATTAGAAGAAAACAGCAGTGGCCCTTGATCTGTTGTGTTTTATATTTGTTTTCCTGGATATATTTTAACATATTAGCATCAGACGGGATTCTATTAGTAGAATCATACGTCCTTCCCAGTCACTGAAGTTCGATACTTCAAATACTCAAGCTGAAACTCAAATACTTTGGCCACATCATGCAAAGAGAAGATTCATTAGAAAAGACTGTAATGCTAGGAAAGATTGAAGGCAAAAAGAGAAGGGGGTGCCAGAGGATGAGATGGTTAGACAGCATGTAAGTACAATGGGTATAGATTTGGGTGGACTCCAGGAGGCAGTGCAGGACAGGGAGGCCTGGTGTGCTGCAATCCATAGAGTTGCAAAGAATTGGACAAGACTGCACAACTGAACAACAAAATCAAAAGAAGTAGATAGAAAGGGAGGTGGGGATTTTCTCATGGTTACACAGCAAACCATACCCCCCTCCTCTTTAGAAAAAGGATTCTATGTCCTTTTTCTATTTACTTAACAACTGCAACATCCAATGTCTTATTTTATCACTTCGAATGTGATAATTTTAAGTAAATAATTTCACATATTCTCATCCAAGTGATCAGAGACAGAGAAACAATAACAACAGCTCTTTGCCTCATTTATATTTATTTCAATATAAATTTAGACTGCATTAAAGTTTTATACTGTAAGATTCTACCCTAATCTAGCTGTAGCTTATATCTTTAGATTACTTTTAGAAGAATCCATATGACACTTTACTATGATTGTCATAAAAATAACTTTTGATACACTGGAAATGACTTATTAGATTAGCAGAAGTTCTATCACCATTTTTTTAATGTTCTGTTTATGCGAGCTACCTAGAACTACATCATGACTTGTTATATCTTAATATAAGCATGAGTTGGTAAATGTCAGGAAAAATACAAATGTTGTTGATTACCAGAAATTAAGACTATTAAGAAATGTCAGGAATCATATTTATTTGTGCATTCATGTTCTTTTTTTTGGGTTTGCTTGTCTGTTCCATTCATTGCCTTAATTCTTTTTCCATTACCAAAAGAGGAAAGAACTTTCCAAAAAATGCAAATAGGCTTGTAGCCAAAATAAGCTTGTGAGAAGCTATATATACAACATCCCTCTGGATACAAACTCACATATCTCCTGTCTTGACAGGATGCTTCCAATTGATAATCTTGGAAAAGAGGCTGTGGTGGAATTTAAGTACCTTGAATCTGAAAAAGGGGGGTGATCGTATGGTATTTGTGGAATTATCTGTACCTATTTACTAGGATGGTGAAAGACAGACATTTTCCCCCCTCAGAACTCCCTAGGAGATTGTTTCAACACAGACTGCTTTGGACAAACTCCATTTGTCCTAGGTCCAAAGCAGCATCTCTTTTCAGATAGATTTTTTTTTCAGGATAAATGGGTATATAACTATTATTTTAAGTAGTTGGAAGGTCTGGTGAGCTCAGCCCAGGCCTATTGTGAGGGGTTTGGGGAAAATGCCAGAAGTGTGGCCCTGAAGACATGGCTCTTTGCTCAGGCCTTTGGTGAGGACAATTGACATTCCTTTTCTTCCTTTTCCTTGTTTTGCCTCCAGGTTTGTTTCCTCTGCTGTCTCTGTTCTTTTGTTTTGTGTTTTTTGTACTGTTCCTTGCTTTTAAATGTTTTAACAATTTGTAAACTGCCCAGATTCACTGGGATTTGAGTGGCATGACTTTACTCAGAACAGTTTATATCCTGCAATGATACCTTTAATATCATCAGAGAACTAAATCTGCCTATCTCAAGTTCTTGGGAAGGATTCAGGAGGTGGGCAAAAATGCCAGATCCAGTCGAAACATCTGGCTGACTAAATGTCAAATCCATAAAAACAACATTATAGTGTTTCTATTACTGAAATATTATTGGAGGTATCATTCCAAAGTCACTTTTTGAAAAAATTGGATAGGTCACCACAGGCTCTGAAAGAGCCACCGATTGCTATCTCTATGGGAGAAGGCAAGATTCAGTTGGTGAACCCATAGAGGAGTGCGGTGGCTCAGCAGATAGCATGCTAAGTTTGATTATTGGCAAGTCCAGGTTCGAGACCAGAGTACTGCATGACAGGGTGAGCGCCTGTCACTCACTCCAGCTCCTGCCAACCCAGCAGTTCAAAAGCATGCAAATGCAAGTGGATAAATAGGTACCACTGTGGGAACAAAAGTAGGGAAATGTAAGGAGTCCCCAATCGGGCATCCCCCAGGTAACTATGATGTCACCAGCTAATCTGGAAGTGCCTTGAAAAGTCCTTCTGACATGAGTGCAGTGACCCATAAGGGGAGTAGTCAAAACCTGGTCCTGAAAGAGCTATTCCATGGAGAGGGGAGATATTGTCTAATAAAGCAGGCAATGATCTGGGTGGGGGAATCGTCAAAAGAAACGAGGTGGGGGAGAAGGTCTCTAACGCATGGTTTTCTAATCCCTAAAGGATCCGGGGGGTGATCAGAGAGCCATCCCCCTTTTGCTATTCTTCTAAACTTTGGCAGGACAGCTCCTTGGTATCAGAAAACTGGAGGCTATAAAGGGCCATTTCCCCTCTTTTCTTAGTCGTTTTTTCCCCTAGCCCAGTCACTTTGAGGATCTGCTGAAACATATAGCAGGGACCACAGAAGTGGAGAAAGGTAGAGCCCACTTTAGGATAAAACCCTGGACTTTTCCCGAATCAACAGTGCTCAGGGATTGATGAAGGCATGTTTCCATTTCTTAATAAAGAGAAGAATGGTAAAACTTCCAACACAGATGACATAAGATCAACAGTAAATGGTATTGGTGATAGGGAGAGAGGATTTGGATATTCTCTGGTTGTCTGAGTTATGAAATAGTCTTTACTTCTAGAGATTCAATAGCTATGAAAAAGAAGAGAAATAAGTAGTTTTAGTTGAGAAAGTTATTAGAAAGTGTAGATATGCTTCAGGCTATGTTAGTAATCGACTTAATTTTTTGTGGTTGTATTTTATCTTCTAAATAACCCAAGTTTTAGGGTGATGCTGATGAGAGTAAACATTAAACAAGCCATTCCACAATGTCAGAGATGGGATATAAATTTAAATTAATGAACAGGTTCACACTTATTAGCTACTTCTGCCAGTTTGCTCATTAGCAACTTGAATTGAACATTTTTGTTTTATTTTATTATTTTGTCCTTGGTGATCTTGATTCACTGCTAGCAAGTAGAATTCCCTATTGCTGGGATGTCAGTTGAATCAGTCTGACATCAGGCACTTATTTCATTTTACATGATTAATTTTACAACACTTGTGAGAGCTACTCTCAGCTGTTTTGGCATAGCTCACAGCTTCACCTCATCTTTCATAGCCATGATTATATTTTTTGGGATTTATTTACCTTAAGTAGATGAAAATAAATATATTTTTCAATAATGTGCCTTTAATAATCCTGGAAAAGCCACATTATTTGTGGCATTGTTCCAAAGTAATTAAATCAGCTGGCATTTTGAACAAGAAATACATGATTGTAAATAATACTATGAGTGATATAGTTATTTCTCAAACTGGCAATATATTGAATCTAGAATGAGGAGTTATTGAATATTTAGTTTATAGATGGGCTTTGGTTAAGGCCAGAGGTTATCATCTATAGCATTTGCCAGGACTTTCAGTTACCTAATCAGATGACTATTCCATGTTTTGTTTGTTTTTGTTTCTTGAACAAAAACTCTAGTCTCATGCTGTGGACTAGCTGTATCTGGTCACAAAGAAAAATAGAACCTATTGAACTACTGTCAGTTATCTACTGAATGAAAGAAAATAAAAGCGTTCCAGACTCTGAACCCTGAAAGAAAATAAGAGGGTTCCAGACTCCATGACTTCGGATTAACCTGAAAGCAACATTTTGAGAAATAATATCTAGATGCACATTATTTTGAGCACAGCTTCTTACAACTGCCATTTGAATCTACTAGGACCCTACAATGGTCAAAGAATTGAAACAAGTGGCAAGTTGTGGAATGAGTTTTTAAAAGTAAAATTAAATTAACTTAAATTAGTTCTGAAGCTAAATGGATGAAATGAATGAAGCAGATTCTGGAAGAAATGGATTATCTCTGCAGTTAGGTTTCAGATCTGGGAATGGGACTGAAATAGTCACACTTTTGGATGATTTCTGGCATGATCAGGACACAGGTAGTGTGTCCATCCTTGCTCTTTTTGACCTCTCAGCCGCTTTCAGTCCCTTCGACCACGGTACCTTTCTGGACCATCTATGAGGCTTGTAGGTGGGTAGCACTATAGCGTGTTGGTTTTATTTCCTCTAAAGTCAATTGCAGTCAGCATTGATCAGGAGCAAAATGTCTTGCCCTCTGCTTCTGTTTTACAAAGTCCCATGGGATCTGGTAATTTCTCCGCTCTGTGTGAAACCACTGGATGGTGTCATCTGTCACCATATGGTATACAGTACATCTCTGCCCATGGTGAATTAAGTGATGCTGTGGATGTTTTAGCTAAGTGTTTGGATGTTATGGTGTTTGGGAAACAACAGGCCTCAGCTCAACTGTAGCAAGACTGAGCGGCTTTGGATTTTAAGGCCTTCACTTCCAAGAATTTTCCATCTCTGAAAATTGGAAGGAATTGTGTTATCCCTGACAGACCCTGAATGCAATCTGGGGGTCCTTCTGGATTCACAATTCCTGCTCAAAGAGTAAGTGGTACTCATATCCAGGGGGACCTTTGCACAGCCTGGATCAGGAGATTCTATTCTCAATCAATCATTCCCTGATCACCTCCTGAATGGATTACTTTAACATGCTCTACATGTGACTACCCTTGAACAGCATGTGGAAGCTTTGGCTGCTGCAAAATGTAGCATTGTAGGCAGTTATGTGCAGTCCTGGATAGCACACACTAACATCTCTGCTCTGTATGCTGCTGGATGCCAGTTTGTTTCTCTGCTGAATTCAAGGTGCTGGTAATAATCTAGAGTATAAAGCCCTATAAGGTGTGGGACTGGATTATTTGAGGAACCATTTATCTTCCAGTTTCACCTATCCATTCCATCAAGTCCAGCAGAAGAGACATTTTACAGGTCCCATCTATTAAAGTTGCCATTGGATAAGACCCAGGTAGAGCCTTTTCTGCCACAGCAGCCACCCTTTGGAAAAATATCTCCTCTGGAGTTAGGCAAACCCTGATCCTGCTTGTCTTCCAAAGCCTTTTAAAGGCTTTTGTTCGCATGCCTGGGGATCCAACTATGGTTTGGAGCCTGCCATGTGGCTGCATTGATTAACATATAACTTGAATTTGCTTGCCTATTATGTTTTTTAATTCTGATTTTAATTAGGTTTTTAATTTGGTTTTATGGGATTATTGGTTTGTACTGATATTTGTATTTTGTTTAATAGTTGGATTGATTGTTTAATTATGAGAGCCACATCAAGTCCCAAATGTGTAATGGGCAGCTATTCAGACTGGAAATGAATGAAGGAATGAGATAAATGCAACATAATCTTCTCATTGCATTTCTAGTTAAAGGAATTTTCAGGTAATAACTAATTTGAAGATTCTAGTAATGCAGTACAGCTATCTTATTTTGCTGAGCAAAGAATATTATATTCTTTTCTGGAATCATCTTTGCCAACTATGCATTCAGCTTTGTGAAGGAATGCCCAAAAGCAATGAATAAAGAAAGGGGTTTAGTTAACTTGGTCAGAAAACTTAATCATAGAAATCTACAAAATAACAGATGTTGCAGCCAGATTGCTATTGAGAAAAAAGAAAAAGCTTAAGTTCTTGGAAAACAAGTCAGAGTGAATACTGCTTGTCTAGAATATTATTGGTCTGATTCCCTATGAAGGAATTTCATATGGTTTAATAAAAATCACGATCACAGCTCTTGATTTGTTGAAGTCATTGGGAGGTTACAGATTATAAACATCATTAAAAACTGTAAATAATACATAATAATTCATACCATTCCAAATGGCAAATAAATTCAAGTTTCAACAGTAAATTAAAGTAATTATCTAAGCATTTAGTAATTAGTAGAGTCTGTTAAGTTTTGGATTTTACTGATAGAACTCATGTGTTTCTGGATTGTTACAATTGGCTTAACATTTTTGTTCATTGTAACATATACATCATTATATAATTTCCACAGTACCACCTGTTTGTAGATTGATTTGTAACAGTCCAAAGGAAGAACGGAAGTCCCATCTGTCTTCTATATGAGCAAGACGTTCCATTCATAGCCATTCATCAGGATTCATTTTGTCCTATAATTCAAAGCATTTTCTTCTGAGGAAGGAGTGACAGATTCCTATGGGAGGTCATGAGGAAGTTTAAATAACTTCCACCCCAATAGTAAAAGGGCTTCGTCTGGAACAACTTCAGCTCCATTCTCAATCTGGTTTGTTCTCTGATTTTTCTTTCTTACCTTGTGGTTTTTTTAGAACTTTACTTGGGACGCAGATGGGAGTTTCAGGATTTCCATATCAGTACAGTTAGATCATCTTGTTGTGAAGAGACTATTCAAAAAGCAAGGAAGATCCAGCTGCAAATAATGGACTCACAGGATATCAGGAGAAAGAAATGCTAGGCCTGCATGTAGAAGCCTTTGCTTCACCAGAATTTTTATCACGTTAACCATACTGTGATTTGTGCGGTCAATCATTTTGGTTTAACCATACATAGATCTCTAAATATAATCAATATCTTGGATCCACATATTCTTGGTCTACTAAAGATCCAATGTAATCCAGAAAGAGAAGATAATGTTATGTGAACATCTTACAAATAGGTTTGTGCTAACATTATAACATAAGGGGCTTAGGGATCCTAAGAAGGTATGGAGCCTGTTAAATGGTTACACAGTATATAAATCAAACTATACTTTCCCCTGTCTTTTTGCTACAATAATGTATTTTTAAGTGAAGTTTTTAATTAGTTTGAACTGATTTTTAATGATGGAAGATTTTGATTGGGTGGCATACACAATTAAAACTAACATGGAAGTGAGATTGGTGGCCATATAAATCCATTACAAAAATACATAATGGGTTCAGTTATAGCTACAAAGGGTTTCAGTTTGTAGAACTGAGAAAGATGTATGCCTGAAGCCTTTGAAAGCCATGGTCAGTTTCAGCCAACAGTTCTAGACTAGATGGACCAAAGATCTGCCTCAATATCAGGCTTATTCATATATTTCATTATCATTATGCCAAAATTTAACTAACCATTGGAAAGATCAGTGTGTTTCTTTCAGCATTGTAGTCATTGTTAGACTACACTATGATTAGATTTCTAGAATACTAGAAACTGTTAGCATTTGTGTTTAATACTGGAGCATTATCTTAGTTCCTGTGAAGGAATGTGCAACTGGAGAAGTAATGGGTGTGGGTGGGTTGAAATCCCAGAAGAAGCAGGGAACAGGTGGAGAGAAACCCCAAATCTGGAGTCCCAATCTGGAGGGGAGAGAGGAAGAGGCTCAGGGTAGCCATGCCCTAGAATCTTTCAAGATATATCTATTATGTTAGAAACTATAAAATCAAACCTGAAGTACTGCAGTTATAATCATAAATAGTATTCAGAGCATACTACTGTATACATAAAGACAGATACAAATAGTTTGTATACTTGTTTGGCCAAATATGACAAAACTATAGATCTGGTTTGGCAAGATTCTGTTTATTAGGTGTAAGCAAATAAAGAATCGCACTCAATTGGATTTCACTGTGTTGTCTTTGGGCTTGGGCCTGACAGTTTCTTCTTATTGGCTGGTTAATCAACCCAAGTAATCAGGTTCCTGATTATTAGGTAGCTAATCTAACAAGTTTTTTTCTTTTTGCCTTTGAGACAGACTTGATTCCTGGCAACTACATTGATAAGTTAATGCAATTTTCTAGACAGCATTTTGGTTTGCCACTGAATCCTTCCTAGGGCTGAAAGATAGTGACTAGCTCAACATTACTTTGTTGGCTTTCATACTTAAAGTAGGATTAAAACTCCAGGTCTGTCTACTCCTCATCCAGCACCCAACTGGCTTCTTTACCATTTTTCAAATTAATTCTAAGTAGATATACTATAAATTAAATATTAAGCTTAAACTGAAATAATTCCATGACAAGATAATATACAATCAGACAGAATTTAACTGAAGGAAAAGACATAAAGCATATTTAAGGAAAGCTTTAGATAGGACTCTATCTATGCAGGCAGCAAAGAAAGGAAGGCTTTATTTTTCATTGTTATTAAAATTCTCATTTTCACAGCCATATGTTCTATTTGGCTCTGTTTCAGAATTAGCTTACATATTTGGCCAAAAAAGTATGTAAAAGTATTTATATATGGTTTCATGTACACAATGAATGAACAAATTTTAGGATTCTGTAATACTTCAGATTTGATTTTAAAAATTCCTTTACAATCTGGCTGCTTTATGGAGTTGAAGGCAAGATTATGTTTGTGTCCTATGGAATTATTCTGAAGTGCTGTAAAGCGTGATATTATATACTATATGCAGTATATTACCAGCATTTTTAATAGAAAAAAATGTATTTTCTTTAAATATGTGGATTTCTTCTGTAAGCAGTGATGCTGTTCTGTGTTCTTTTTCATATTAGGGGTCAGAAGTTTGGAAACTGGTCTGTTCTTCAGTTGCTAAGTCATGCCTGACTATTTATGACCCCATGGATCATAGCATGCCAGCCTTCCGTGTCCTCTACTGTCTAAGTTGCAGAGATAGTCCACAAAAAATTGCAAGAAAGTGCGAGAGCTCGCTTCACCAAGGCTGCCATCTATGGTGTCACCTTGAGGGTCATCAGGATGCAAAAGAGATGCCAAGAACTACTTGTAGAGATGCTGGAGGCAAAGATCTTGTAGAGCTGCTAGAGGAAGAGATCCAGGGACTTGCCTCCACCTTCTCCTCCATGATGTACTCTAAGGGTGGCCAGGGCAGTGGCGGTGGTGAGCACAGGTTGGTGAAATGGGTGGGTGCGGGAGTGGCGCAGGCACCATCGGAGGAATCTCCTTGGGTGGGCTTCCTCCATCCTCCCTGGCAACCTCTTCATCCTCCTTTGGGGCAGCAGCAGCAGTGGCAGCAAGCTCTTCCTCTTCTCCCCCTCTGCCTCTTCCTCCTCTTTCTCTGATACCTACTTGGCTCTGGAAGCAGTGGAAGTGGTTTCCCCATCCCTACCAGGTAGCAACTTCCCCAATTGCCCCCTCTGTTGTCTCTCCTCAGCAACACAATCTTCCAGCTGCTGCTTCGGCCCATCCTTTCAGGGGTGAAGGGCAACAGTGATTGGGGTCTCTGGGCCCTGGCAGCTCTGGCTCTGTTCATTACAGAAGGTGGTAGCAACAAAGAAACAGATTCATTGCATTGATGATTCTGTCTAACCATCTCATCCTCTGCTGTCCCCTTCTCCTTTTGCCTTCAATCTTTCCCACTATCAGGATATTTTCCAATGAGTCCTCTCTTTGTATTTGGTGGCCAAAGTATTTGAGCTTCAGCTTCAGTATCTGTTCTTCCAATTAACAGTTAGGATTGATTTCCTTTAGGATTGACTAGTTTGATCTCCTTGCAGTCCGAGGTACTCCCAAGAGTCTTCTCCAGCATCACAATTTGAAGCCATCAATTCTTTATCACTTAGCTTTCCTTTTAGTCCAACTCTCACAGCCATACATTACAAATGGGAAAACCAAGCTTCGACTATACAGACCTTTGCCAGGAAGGTGATGTCTCTGCTTTTTAATATGCTGTGTAGATTTACCATAGCTTTCCTCCAAAGGAGCAAGCGTCTTGTAAGTTCATGGTTTCAGTCACTGTCTGCAATGTCTTGGAGCCCAAGAAGGTGAAATCTGCCACTGCTTCCTTTCCCCCACTTCTATTTGCCAGAAAGTGATGGGACTGGATACCATGGTGTTAGTTTTTTAATGCTGAGTTTCAAACCAGCTTTAGCATTCTCCTCCTTCACCCACAAAAGGCTCTTTACTTACCCTTCACTTTCTTCCATTAGAGTGATATTATCTGCATATTTCTTGTTAATATTTCTCCCAGCAATTTTAATCCCACCTTGTGATTCATCCAGCCTGGCTTTTCACATAATTTACGGTGCATATAAGTTAAACAAGAAGAGTGACAATGTATTGCGTTGTTGTATTCCTTTCCCAGTTTTGTTCCATGTCTGGCTCTAACTCTTGCTTCTTGACTTCTTTCCCTTTCTTCCTTGCCTTTCACTTTTTCAGCTATTTATAAATCCTCATGAGATAGCCACTTTGCTTTCTTGCATTTCTGTTTCTTTGGGATGGTTTTGGTAGCTCCCTCTTGGACAATGTTAAGCACCTCTGTCCATAGTTCTTCAGGTACTCTGTCTGCCAGATTTAATCCCTTAAATCTGTTCCTCACCTCCACTGTA
>JANHZU010006787.1:24272-38045 GCA_032468055.1 Acrochordus granulatus | reverse complement strand
AGATGGATAGATAGCATAGTCAGTGTGATGGGCATGGGCTTGGGAAGACTCCGGGAGGCAGTGCAGGACAGGGAGGCCTGGTGTAATGCAGTCCATGGGGTTGCGAAGAGTTGGACACAACTGTGCGACTGAACACCACCACCACATGTTACATATGGACAATTTATGCAGAAGAAAATGTCCAAATGAGCTATAGGAACATGCTGTTTGCCATATTGTCTCTAGAACTGCAGTTCAAAACAGGAATATTTAAGTGCTAAAATAAATTTTATTTTTTAAAATGAAACAAAAAGGCAACTAGGTGGAACAAAAGAAGGCAGTATAATAAATATTTGATATACCATTGATTAGGTACTTGTCCTTTGATTTATAGAATCTTAATTGCCAAGTTATTTTCTCTTTGATAAAAATAGATTCATTTTCTACTGGCTGCATACTTTGGATGAACACTTTACTGTTCACATAATTTTGTTTATGTTATTATTGTATTGACTGTTGTCTTGCAAGTACACTGGGAGCTGCTGTATCAGAGTCAAATTCCTTGCATGTCTAACCATGCTTGGCCAATAAAATATTTGAATCATTGGCAATGGCATCTTCTGTATGGAGTATCATAATGCAGAAATCCATTTATCTCTCATTACGTGGCCAGGCACAAGGCCTCCTAGGATAGCTATCTAGGCTGTGAAGTGGAAATGAGCAGTATTTTTCTTTGTGGATCAGAGTTGATTTATTGACAGACTGAAGTTTGCCAAGTGTTTTTTCTGGATATCCCACTGATTTCTGGTCCCTGCCTTGTTAAACATTTGGTTTTCTCTTCCCATGAAAGCAGAAGCAGCTACAACAACTTAATAACAAAAGTGAACAGAAAGTATCTTCTGTATTCATTGGGTCCATCCTTGATGATGGTGATGGTGAAAAGAAATGATAGGGCTTGCCTGCATTCATTATAACATAAATATTGTTTACTGGTATCACTTTCTTTCAAATATTGAGGTTGTTCTTGAGAGTGAATGCAAACTGTCTTCAGAGGTCTAACTAATCAGTTCAGGAGACTAAAGCATAACAAAGAATGAGAAAAAGTAAATTATTTTAGAAAGTAAATGTTGAGCTTTCTTGGTTTAGTTCAAACTGTTTGTGTCCGGTACAAAAGACTGGGCCCAGACAGTGAGATTCAGACGAATAGATTTATTGGTGTGGCATAGAGTCTTCGGATTTTGGTGGCATATAAATTTAATAAATAAATAAATAAATAAATTTACAAGAATCTGCCCATTAGACACCTGCAGCTATGAGATAAGGTTTGGAGGATCTGGGTTTACTACATTTGAAGCTACACAGGGACTTGTGACTGATACCATACTTCACTCCTCCACCTAGCTCATCCTTTCCTCCTCCCATGTTTGGATGGTCATATATGGTGGATGAAAACAATCAGAATACAAAGTTTTTTAATTATATGGCATACATGGATATCTATGTATCTATATCTAGGTATAATATACTTATAATTTATTCCACTTATCCAAGTACCTGGAAGGATGTTACATCTTTTTAAAAATTAAATCAGTACCTTAATACATAATATTTAGTTGAACTAAGCCCAATTCCAGGAGAGGCTTGAACTCGGATGGTTTAAAATTCAGCCAATTTTGTTTCCAGTTTATATAGAGGCTAATTATGAGAATAATATGTTGTAATGCTTGACCAGTGCTTGGGTCTTGTGCTTTCTAAAAATAAATGGTGTGGCCTGTCTAAATATTAAAGGCTACTAATGCTCACTTATGGAATGGACTTATTTTTTGACTGAACCATGAAACTCCATGGATTTTAAAAAGCATGATAATTTATTGATATTTTTGAACTTTGATATTCCAAGACCCTTGAGATTATCATAGAAAGCCAAGAAAACAAATAAATGGATCATAGAACAAATCAACTCAGAGTTTCACTTGAGGCAAAAATGTCTAGACTCAGTTATATTTTGGACACATTGTACAAAGACTTAGTTTCCTTGAAAAGCCCATAATCATGGGAAAAGTGGAAGGAAGGAAAGAGGACAACTAACAGTCAGCTAGATGGATTACTAAAGCAATGTGTGCACCACTGGATGACCAGAGAGCCAGATTGGGTATAGATGTGGAGAAGGTCAATCGATGTGGTGGCTAATTGTTGATGGCACATAATGATTTTGATGGGAAAATTTTTTGTTACAATTGAAAGCTACCAGATGCTGTAAAATCTCAAGGCCTTTAAACAAAAACTAAAGAATGGCTCAGGAATAAAAATAGGGCTTAGTAGAGGCCACAGATTTTATTTTCCCAGAATGATTCAGATTTCTGGAAAAATAAAATGGCAGCTATTCAAAATAGCCATTGGAATCAGTTTTGTTTTCTCTCCAATCATTGGGAAACTCCACCTGGTGCCTAACAAATCAGGAAGCATGCATGGGATACCATTGGTTCCCATTATTTTAATTATAAATGGAAAAAAAGTGTTGTCCCAGTGCTTCTTCTCTGTTTTATGTAGAAGAAGCATCAAAGTGTCCTTGCAAAAGGGAAAAGAGTATTGTCCTACAGCATCTTTATTCTGACAGCTTGGGAAGTATTAAAACCACCATCAGATCAGGCAGGCAGAAAAGGTCATTTATTAGGCTTCTGCCAGACCTTCACACAACAAATAGGAGCAATGAGATTTGTCAGAGATAGCAATGACAGCTCCATCACAGCATGACTCTTTCATAGAGTTCTCCAGATGTCATTTTTTTTCTCCTGTGGGACAGTGAAATACACAGGGTGATTACGCAGCATCCCTTTTTAAGAAACAGCCTTTCTCTAGAGAGATGGTTGACACTTACTGTGTACTATTGCTCTTTAGAACACAGTAAGAACTATTGTTTCTCATAAGGTTGGTTAGTTTATTGTCTACTGTGTATGCTTACATATGGAGGATACTTACATATGCTGGATGGTCTTTATGTGAAATTGTGGGGTTTTTTTTGTTGCTTTAGCTAGTTACTAGAAGATTAAGGAATTGTCATCTACAGAGCCAGGGAGTCAAACCTTCTCCACTTGATTGGAGTTGTTGCACAAGATCAGATTAGCCCAAATTTGATTAACTGTTAAAACCTGGTTTATAAAGACCAAACAGTATATATTAGAACCCCAACTCTATGCTGTGTTTGGATGCTTCTGTTCTTAGTTTTTTTAGTAATATTTTTGTTATTGTTTCTCACTGTAGTTCTGTTATTTTATTGTACTGTTTCTGCATTTTCAACCCTTTTACTGCAACAAGGAATGTAAGTTCATCAGGATCCTGCTGGGTTAGAAGGTATATATGCCTAAGCAAGCAAGCAAATAAAGAGTATTTGTGATTGACTGTATATTAGTTATTGTGATTGTGTAAATGTTACGGTGAGATTATGTACTGTATTTGCAAACTGCCTGGAAGTATAATAAACCAATAAGGTATGACAAAAGTCTTTGTCAGAATATAGTTTTAATGTAGGAACAAGGCTACAAATAAAACATTGCAAGAAAACAAATGGATTCAGATAGCTGAAGTTACAAGAAGATATTGCTCAGGAGTCATTCTGATGAACGAAGCCAATACTTTGGAACAAGCATCAATATGAGAGTCAGTTTAGGGTATTTTTCTTAATTTCACAAAAGACAATAGTTGCATCCATCTGAGCCTTGAGCCACAAGCCAACAATCAGAAACTTTAGTTAATCAAATAATGTTGTTTTAAAATGTTTCATTGCTAAGGGAATTGGGGTGTTTGCAATGCTATAAAAAGTGAATGGCTGAAGTATCCCTTAACACAAAGCAGAGAAAAATTGACATGCTGATATCCTCCATCCTAACTTTGAACTGGGAAATGGGGCAAAGGTTGTTCTTATGAAGAAGAGAAAAAAGTATTCCAATATTTGATGAAAATATGGTCATAAATTTCCCAGAAATGGTTCACCTGGGAAATTTCAACACGGGTAATATTGAATGAAAATATCACTATTGATGAAGGAAATATAATGACAGTTTCAGTATAGGGATGATATCACTGATGCCATTGCTCCATGTTTAGAGAGTAGCCATCTAATGGAGAGCCTCTTCTGTCAGTGTTGACTTTCCATTCAGTTGAGGACCAAATCTCAAACCCAGGAAATCTCAATAAATAAAGGAAGATCTCCATAGTAGATGACTGTCCAGTATCCATGAACATCAAGGGTTATGCATGATCAGAGTTAGCATATGATTATTACCTTTAAGCATTTATCACCTGAGTTCATTATAATCTGATTTATGTAAACCAGGCAAAGCTAAGAAATTACATGGTCTTTCTCTTTCCCTCCACACTAGCAGAACCTCAAGTCATAAGGCAGTTTGCTTTTAATTTTTCTTGGAAATTTGTCAAGGAAATTTCTTCAACAGAACTGTGGAAGAAAAATACATGTCAAAACTTTGTTGGATATTCAGAAATAGTTGCACTGTTCTTTAGATTCTGGCTATGGAGTTCAAGAAAAATATCCTCAGTAACAAGACGTACGCTTTTCAGTGTAGCTTTTAAACTTCAAAAGCATGTTTCAAAGGTGCATTTGTCAGCCTCCTGGGGTAAATCAAATGGGAATCACAACCAGATAAGCTAATTCTATTTTATTGTAAAGCTGCAGTTGCCAGAATCTTGCAAGTCTAAAGCTACAGTCCTTCCCCAGTCTTCTTCACAGCTTAAAAAGCAAGGTAAGGTCCCTTCTGAGCCTCTTACCCTGTCCATTATCCAATTGCGGGCTATGCTATCTCTCATCTGACTTTATAGTCACTGGTAGTCACTGGTAGTCACTGGTAGTTCCTTTCGAGCATCTCTTTGTCCAGTTACCCAAGCTCTTTAATTTAACATGTTACCATTAGGTCGCAACAAAGTTTAAAAAACAGGCATCTGGACTGGATTTTTCAAGTCGAAGACGTTCCACCTTTAATCCAAAAGGCTTAATTGAGAAAGCCTTTTGGATTAAAGGCGAAACGTCTTCGACTTGAGAAAAATCCAGTCCAGATGCCTGTTTTTTAAACTCTGTTGCGAAGAAATATTTGCTAAAGTTAGCAAAACAGCTCCACAGGCTTTCCTTCAAATATAATTCAAGTCCAGGTGTAAGGATTACCCCACCAGGCCTGTCTCCCCAACCAAGATAGTCTAGGGATAATTGAGGCAGGTGCAAATAAGGCATTGTCTGCTTTCACAGGTATTGAATTTAAATCCAGTATCTGGTAGTCCAGACTAGCATTTGGTTCAGCAGCCATGAAGTTTTGGAAAAGGTATTTGGATGCTGTGATGTGTTTATACCTACAAGGAGCAGAATGGTGAAAACCATGATATTCCCTGTGATACTCTATGGAAGGAAAAGCTGGACTTAGAAGATGCAGAATAAGAAGAATATTGATGCTTTACTAGCTCTTTGGAGAATACACTAATACTGGGACAGTGAAAGAAAAAAGAAGAAAAGAACAACTAGCAGCAAGCTGGATGAACTCAGTTACAATGGCGATGGGTGCACTACTGGAAGACCTGAAATACCAGGTTGGAGAAAATTTTTCATGGAGAAAATCTATCTATATGGTCACAGAGAGTCAATACTGACTTGATGGCACATAATCAATCTAATAGTCATTTAGCAATGGCATTAGAAAATATCATAGCCAAGAGAAATATGAATGGATATGGGATGCTAGATAAAGAACTGGATTCAAAAAATAAAGTTAAACAAAAAGACAAAGGCAAGGCTCATTTTAAAAATGAAGATGGAACTTAAGGGAAAAACTGTGAAAGGGAGCCCAGGCATGGCTTTGAACACATCCAAATAAAAGAAAATATATTCTGTATCACCTCATTTTGTACCTACAAGTCTTTCTGGTACCGATTTATCTCTTTTAAAATCTCAAAAAATTTCGTCCGGGAGTGAGTGCCTTCTCTTCCCCAAAGCCACATTGTTTTCCTCCAGGAAGATCCAGGATAAATGCCTCTAACATCCTCCTCCCTTCTGGGCTACTTAACTTCAAGGGAGGAACAAAGATTACAAAGGAATTTAGTGAAATATTTTCCCCTGGATTTCCTTATTAAAGACAAATATATTATGTTATAGTCAATTGGGTGTGCATTTTAACTGAGTGAGGACACTGAAAGTATCTCTGGGGGAAAATTCTTACTTTCCATTGTCATTCCATGGCAGTGGCGGCCAAGTCAGGTGCAGAAACTAGAAGATTTTATTCCTCCATCTCTAATGCTTACTGGATTGGCTGACTATGGGATCCTGTTATAATAGTATATCAGGTCCTAGACATCTTGAGAAAAGGAAATTCCCCAAAATCCCCCTAAGATTCTAAGAATATAGTGCCAAGCTTTCCATGATGTATAGCTTCCCTCAGGTCTATCATCTACATCAAGGCTGTTGGCATCTTAGATTTTTCTTTTTCCATAACATTACTGATGTCACTAATTAAATTAAAACCTTTGGGGTACGCATGAACAAAAAAGATAGAGATGCAAGATTGTTTATTATCAGAGCAATGGGAATGGCCTGGTGGAGCAGGCTATTTGGACTTGTGGGCTATACCTGAGGTGTTAACAGAGGTATGAGAATTGTTCAGATCCCCACATCTCTGAAATATCAAGAATTAAGATAAGTTTGGGAGATTTTGTGGAACTGATTTCCAGGATTTTGAAATGATTGAGTCCACTTGCAGTCAAACTTGATAAAGTTTTGCCCATTTCTTTTCAGCCATCCAACAAGATGTCTGTACCTGCAGTTGAGAAACATTAGTTTAAGATGAGGTGATACAAGCATTTTATTTATAGTAGAAGGAAAATGATGGGTGTCTAAATTTACTGAATTACAATGCTCAGTGTTGTTCACTGTACTGACTGGCAGTCTCACTCTGCCATACTGGATGGGAATGCTAAGAACTGTGATTCAGCAGCATCTTTCATATACAATTAGCCACTCTGCTCTCATCAAATAAGACATTTATCTTAGAATATAGAGGTATCAGTTTAATACACAAACTCTTTCATTCTTTCCCTCAGTAGATTTCTAAAACATTTGCAAAAAGAATGTAATAGCTAAATCTACACACACACCCGTTAGATGCCTTTTCTTTCTCACTGCTGTTTCTGTGGAAACAGATGCTAGTTTCACAAAAATGGGGTAAGTACTTTAAAATGGTGGATATTAATCACTATTACAATCACTGCTATTTTAAAACATTACTGCTAGGAATGAAGGAAGAGCTGTGTTTCAAAAAAAAAAGCAAAGGTTTTCAGTGATTTGCATCCAAACTAACTCATGGCCAAATTTTATTTAAAACATTTGGATTAAAAAGATGTTACTCAAGTACACAGCAAATTGATACAAAGAGAACAAAACCTATAAGTAACTGAATAGCATTATGTGCATGAAAATATTCATCCCACAGTCAATAACAATAGAATTAAATAATCTCAGTTATTTGATTAAAAATAATTTTCTAAATAAAACTATTTTTAAACTTTCAGTATTTACAGACAGTATGTTTTATTCATGGATGACAGCTTTGAAGAATGCCAATCCAAAATAAAGGTATATATACAGATACAGCAAGAAACGCATGTGAAAGAGATTTAATGGGAAATGTGACCTATTTCTGGCTAGAAAAATTACTATATTAGCACTACATTTCCAAAATTCCATCCTCACCTAAGTGCCAGTCATCTTTAGATTCTATTTTCTTTGGGCCATGTTAAGCATATCTTCATAGTTCTGTTTTCTTCACAACTGGACTACATATAGATGCACCACTTTCAAACATTGCATTCATACACATCAGTTATGGGTTAGAAAAAAACCATGAACACTTTGAATAAAATAATGGGATTAAATTATTTGATCTATGTTTATTGTAGTGACTCATATACAGTATCACTGCCATCTTCCATGCCATCCCTAAATTCCTGGATAATCTAGAAAACAACTGAGCTGAGTTGCTCAGTGTGTTCGGGTAAAAAGACTCAGCGATGCTTTTGTCTAGAAACACTATGCAATAACAATTTCTCATTGGCTGGGGAGAAGGCAGAAGTGCAGTTTTGACTGTATTTCTCTAATTTCCTAAGTTTCTTATGAGAATATACTCACATGTGAGTGATGTTCAGGAATATTGTTTTTTCCCCCTCAACACAAGTAGCCATGGATATAAAATATTGTGTTCCAAAACTCTGTAAGTGGAATACATCTTCTAGACAGTTCTGTAACACATTCTGTCTTTTGAAATAGGTATGAAATATGGCTCTTTTTTTATCCAATCCTCAGACAGAACATCAATAGTCTTAACAACCTTGAGCACAAAGAAAGAAACCTTTTGAATTTTCAATGGCCCACTTCCTCAGGATGAACTCTTGAATGAGTCATGTTACTAGTGGATAGGCTATAATAAAAAGTTGATGAGGTCAGAGTCAAATATGGTTATATTTACTTCTTTCTTGCTCCCTCCTGTCCTCACTGTCTTTCTGCCCTCTCCTTCTACTTAATGAACTATCACTTATCATCTTGTAGGTAAGTGACAAGTTATTCTTGAAGAAGTTTGAAATGGTTTTTGAAGGATTTGGAGGAGCACATGCAGTTAATATCAAAGTCAGGTATCCCTAGGCAGAGCCTGCCTACACTCCAGGGCTCTAAGCTCTGTGATAATACTCTGTAGAAATCTGTATGATTTGAAGAAAATGGCCAAAGTTATTAATTTCAGAAATGAATACAGTATGATATTTCACTCCCTCAGAGCCAAAGAAGAAATCAGATTTCGTATCACTAATGATCTGTGATAAAATAAATTCTTATTTTTGGGTCACATCTAGAATTGCCCTTCCATGGACAATGGCAGCTTCGGACAGAAAACTGGACTGATATGCTAGATAAGCTTACATCCAGAATGAAACAAGTTAACTCAGATGGGTATTTCAATATCTAGGATGGGCCAGATGACATTTAATCCACTTTTTTAAAAACCCTAACAAAACATTTTGAAGTAGTGCTGTAAATGTTGATGTCATGGCACCTTTTGCAAAAAGACTCAGAATTCTTATTATCTTTAAACTTGACTGGTGTTTGTTTGTGTAAAACACTAATAGAATGATGTGGAAAGGGAGCAATTAATTCAATAATTGATATGTCCTTACTTTGAAGTGATCCTTGTGATCAGGCCAACATTTAGATATGCCAGTTACCATCTTGTAGGTAAGTGACAGATCGCAGTGCACAAAACTGATTGAAAAAAACTTAGAAGGGCAGAGACAGATCTCAACATATTATGCTCATAAAGGATTATGTAGGGCTTTAGGAACATTGCAGAAGTAGTTGATGAAGTAATTGTTACAGGAAAATCAATAACACAAATTTAAAAATTATAAAAACCTGCAAAATATCATCCTGTGCAATGAATCTTTGTAATAAAATATTACTCAGACTAATGGTTACATTCCTGTTTGTGAGACACTGGGGTTGTATTGCCTGAAGACTTGATGTCCAGATGGACCTTTTGGCAAGGAATATTACCTGATAACCATAACTAATGAAAGTTTTTTACAAAAAAGAATGTAATGGAATACTATAAAGCAATTCTATACAATTTATCCTACAATTTTCAAATTAATTAAAATAGCATAGGACTTGGCAATTTCCACATTAATTAGAATAATCTCTGTTATACTGTACTTCACACACAAAAATACTACTTCTCTTCTCTATGCCCAGCCTATTTCACTTTTTTTTCTGAAAACAAAGGATAATGTGTTGGAAACTCTTCAATTGCCTCAGGAATAGGCCTTTCCAAATAGAGCTTCTCTACAGATATTTTGAGTTGGCTGCCTGGGAAGAAAGTAAGTAAGAAGGAGATAAAAAGAGTGGTTGGACCTTAGTAATTTTTTTATTTATACAATGGAAGAAATAAATTCAGACTTTTGAGAGTATTTCATAACTATAAGTGAAAGGCAATAGTTTCAACACAGTGGGGAAGACTATATATAGTCTGCTGTTTACGTATTCAATACAGTGGGACAACTTCAATGCTATTCCTTTTCTTTAGGATGGTACTTCATATTTAATCCCTGGATTCCTTGCAGTGAATGTGCAATTTTTAAATCATATGTTGATCACTATGATGTGAGAATTCTATTCCACAAGGTATATGTAATGTAGAAAAAAATCCAATTCAAATCAGTAATTCAATTAGAATTTGGCAGTCCAATTTTATTTGAACTTCTGATTCAATTTCAACAGCTGATCAAATTTTACTTTCAAAGAAGAACTGAATTGTCAAAATCCTTTAGGTTAAACAGTCAGAAAGACAAAAAGAGTTTCTGCATCTGAATAGATATCTGAATCACCAAAATCCATTGAGACATGCTGTGCAATGATAAAAATAATCCTGCTGATTGAATAGAGTGGATTGAATCTGATTGTATCTCCCATCAAATGTACACATGGTTGTAAATCCTCCATCTTCAATGGAAGATACCTCAAGCTCAGACAGCCATTACCTTCTTTAAGAAGCTCCTCACAGCTTAGTACTAGAAGTTATATCAGTGATCTGACTGTAATTAGAAGTAACATCAGTGATGTTATCTCATCCTACCTTGGCTGCCTGATTCTTGGGACTGAGCAAAAGAGAGAGGAGGAAGAAGATGAAAAAGGCCTGAGGGAAAATTAGAGATATCAGAGAAGGAAAGAGAGAAAAAGAGAGATAATAATGTTTCAGTTCTGGTCCTACCTATGGTGTTATTCATCAACAGATGCACATCAATTTCTGTTCACCAAAACAACAACAGCAACAATGAAAACACCCAGACAAATAAACCTGGCTGTCAGGAGTATATATGAGTAATCTCAAGATCTCTCCTTGCTTTGGAGATAATTTTCCAGTTTATATGCAGCGGCTATAATGTTTCCCACTATCCGCAGATTGTCAGTTTATCATTTCTTACTGTAAACCTGAAAGCTGCTTTGTTTATTTATTTTTTTTTGGCAGTATAATTTGCACAACAAAACCCCAAAACAATTAAAAGAAGGGGAGAAAAGCCTTTTTTAGATTTTAGGGAAGTTTAAAGGAAGATTTTAAGAAAGGTTAAAAGGAGATTTTAAATGAAAAAAAAGTCTTCAAGTTGTATAATACAGCAACTTGGATCATTTGAATAATATTATTTTCAAGATTTATTTCTATTTTAAAGGTAAGGGTGAATCATCTACCTGATCCAACTGTCAAACCAACTTGTTAATAGGAACAAGTCATTTTCATCATTGGCCTTTGCATTTTAGTTTTCAGTGAAGTGACCTATTTTATTTAGAATTTGTTTGTTGTGAATAATGCTTTAAAATAAGAGAAGCAGAGAGAGACAACTATTTTAAAATGGCTTTCTTAGTATAGAAACTGATCTTTTAAAGGGCAGTTGTGTTTTACATTCAATTATGTGAGGAAAAATGTTTCTCCAGTTCTGAAATTACTAGTGTAACAATTTATGAACTAGAAGAGTTGACAGGAGAACAGAAGAAGTCTGTTCTAAGCATTCTAGGTCAACATTTCAGTTGTTCTCTGTTTTCTATAGAGGTGTGCATGACAGAGAGTTTAGTTTCTCCTTTAAGTTAGAACCAATGTATAATAAGTAAACATAGTCTGTTTTTAAAACCACATTTTCTTATTTCTTCTTTGTTTTATCTTAATTTTTTTCTTGTTGTTTGGAATTTTTATACTTCTCTGATCTAATAGCATAAAATCTTCTTACTTTTCCCAGACCTACTTAACTTCAAATAATTTGTATGGAAAATCTTCATTTTAGAGCTAATAAATGGTTGGTTTCATTTATTTTTCTTATTTCCCTTCCATTTATTATTTATCTCTATGCGATATGTGGAAGCTATTGTAAATAGCTTGGTAACTTGGTAATTATACATCTCCCCTCTCATACCTGCAACCATGTTGTCATGACTCCCACCCCATCCCTGCCAGAGCCATAAAAATTAAAATTCTGAAGGAGACATTGAGCTTGAGATTTCAGAAATCTTCACACTTGAAATCCTAGTACCTGAATCTTCAATACCACTTTCTGAACCTAGCTACAGTTATGAATCTATCTTCAGGAACTCCATCTATAGACTTGGGTCACCAATGAAGGAATTAGTTTTTAGAGAGATGAAGAACTGCAGAACTCCAGAACCAACAACTAGTTTGCAAGAGAGAGATGAATTCTCTTTCAGTAAGGGAGGAATTTTGGCTCCCAATACATGGAGGATCTCAATCTTTGTGCAAATTGCTTATTTGGAATCAGTTATGGCATTTCAGCCCTGAGTACTATACTATGTACTATATGCCATCTCAGAATCAGACACAGTGTTGCCTTCTTGTTCATTACAAGCAGAATCTAAAGCAACAAAGTAAGTGTAAAAACAAATATAAATATTTGTTCACCTTGTAGAATTATCCCTATTTTAATTTGCTAGTAGCTAGTCCTATCAGGAGATTGGGATAGGTGGAACACTGAACCTAAACGTTCATCCACCATCTTCCTGACCCATCACTTGGAACATCTATTTCATGAAACTCTCTGGAGCAGCTTGCCACCCTGCTGCCAATCTAAAATTCTCATGCCCAAGGACTCTTCAGAGTGTTGTACTGTTGTACTTTGCTGTTGTGTCAAAAGATGGGTCAAATGCAAATGCTGTCTGTAGGGTTGCCAGCTGTTTTTGGGTGAAAATTGAGTGCTGGGATGGAGTGGGATGAATGGGGAGTTGTACTATTATTCTTAATTTATTCATTTGTATCCTGTCTTTATTATTTTTACAAATAGCTGCTATGGAAATAACATAACACCTTTCATATCTGGTAGTATTTCTCCTTTAATTCTGATGTTTAGATATGTTAAAAAAGAAGAGTATGAAATGTTAAAGCAGACAAATGTAACAGGCAAATAAAAAGCAAAGGATTTAGAAAGCACGAAGAGAGCAGAAATAACTGGCTTTTCATTGAGCTTTGACCTTGGAGAAATTGACAGAAAATCAAAATTCAAAATCCCTTTGCAAATAAATGAATAAAAGCTGCAAGCTGATTTGGTGGTACAGGACAAAAATCATAAAAGTTAATTGAAATTGTGATGAGGCAATTGAAAAAGGGGAGTTGAAATATTAAACAGAGGAAATGTGGTATAAACAATGACATTAAACCACTCTGAAAATATAACCAAAATTAACATATTTCAACACAATGAAGAAAGGTTTCTGTAATGCAATGTTTAATCTTGGAGTATATTATAACTATAATTTATATAGAACTGAAAAGAAAGTGAAATACCTGTTTCTAAAGTGCACTGTCTGGAATAGCCAGAAGTCTAAAGTCGGCAGATGGGTTGATCAATTCAAATCAGTATGGCAAAATAGCTCCCAGCTTTTGGCCAAGATTGCCCCCTTATTGTTGCTTGCCTACAACACTGCAAGGACAAGAAGCACAACATGTTCGTTTCACACAACTTCTTAGTTCTAGTATGTGAAGTTTTTCATCTTTTAGCCTTAGCTTCTTAGCCCAATTAGCTCCCTCATTCTTATTCTTATTCTTAGCCCAATTAGCTCCCTCAGCCCTGTCCACAAACCCTTCAAATTTTCTTTGCCTCTGCTTTTCTTTCCTGCTAGAAGAAATTCTTTTGACTCAACACTATGAGAGCCTTTGTTTCTATCAGGCCAGTTTTTTAGTGGTTTTATGATAGGTCCATGCAGTA
>JANHZU010006786.1:21556-35811 GCA_032468055.1 Acrochordus granulatus | reverse complement strand
CCCCGCCCAACGATTTTCATAGCTGAACGTTTCACAAAAACATTTTGGAAGCTTTGAGCAAGGAGGATCCATTCTGGGGAAAAACAACCCAATAATGGGCAACCACCAAGACGGAACACAACGTGCAACGCCAGTGTATGCATGCGTTTCAGCAGTTAGCATAATGCCTCTATAATTCCATGATACGCATCCTTCTCTCGATTTTAGATATAAGCAACGTTGGAGTGATGGGCTCTCCACCACGTTTTAATTGATTAAAAAGATTGTGGGGGAAATAAAGTCAGTATTTGCCTAAGCAGCCAGCTGTCCCTGAATCCAGAATGCGAGAAATTGCTCCTCATTTTGCAATTTGAAATCTAAGTCTGGATGCTCTTCTGTTTGGCTAAAATGAAATGAAACAACCAAGCTCAGCCAGTACTAAGGACTCCACAATTCAACCCTGAGCTACAAATATTCCGTTGGGATACTCACTTCCCCCAAACACTGCAGCAGTGAATTCATAGCAAGCATAGCAATGCTCCCTAATTTTATGGATGCTGCCACCTTACATGACAGTAAAGAGCCCCCCCAAATATTTGAATTACTCTCCTAAGTCCAAAGACATGCAAAATAATATCTCCCTCCTTTGCTCCTGACAGTTGTAATAAATGCTTTATTACAACTATCTAAATAGTTATATTTAAATTGTCCTTCAACCATCTCTTTATAAAGGGATTTTATACTGTATAATATTATATTTTAGATATAACAATCCTGTTAGTTGTAATAAATGCTTTAATTTAGTACAACTATCTCAACATTTACATTTAAATATTTATATTTAAATTGTCCTTCTACCATGTCTTTTTTAAAGGGATTTTGTATTTTACAAGATGCCCGCCTAAGTTTTGAGCTTTTTAGGATTTCTCCCCTATGAGTTTGCAAAGACGGCAATAAATGGGATAAGTTTGGAAAGCTGTCTTTGGTTTCATCAGCTTCTCATAAGTATCTTAAAGGCTGGCCATGGTTAATTTTTTTTTACTTAGCCCAACAGTCCAATTCTCACGGAGAGACCTGTTTGGCCACTAATGGCATTTGCTGGCTTTCCCTTTCATAAAAAGCACCGTCCCTCTCCCGTCAATGTCTGACTTTCTGCTTACAAAAATCCCTGAAGCATTTATGGGATTTTTCTGGTTTCCTCTCTCTACAGAAAGCCAGAGTGATTGCTTTTTTAGAAGCGTCCGCCGGGATGGATGGCTTGCTTTACCTCCTTTCTCCAAGAAGCAGACAAAACAATTCCTAGTCATTAGTGAAGAAAGAATGATTCTCTGCAGCACGGTGTCACTGCATTTCTTTTAAGGGCTAAACGCTTATCTGGGGGTTGTCAGTTTGTGGACATTTTATGCTCGACACTTGTTTAGGTTAGGGGGAATGTGGTGGCCGAGCAGTTAAGATGCTGCAGTTTGAGACCCAAGAGCTGCTGCGGAGCAAAGCGAGCCCGTTACTTGCTCCGGCTCCTGCCAACCTCGCAGTTCAGAAACGTGCAAAATGCAAGTAGATAAGTCGGTACCGCCTAAATTGGTGGGAAGGTAACAGCGCTCCGTGCGCCTCGGCGTATAGTCCTGCCAGCCACATGACCCTTTTGGACAAACGCTGGCTCTTCGGCTAGGAAATGGAGATGCGCACCACCCGCTCGAGTCGGACATGACTGGACAGGGGAAACTTTACCTTTGTTTTTACCTTTTTGTACTCAGGTCTTTTACAGAGTCTCTTAAAGTGCCATCTGCTTTTACAGGAGGCTTTTTTGTTCATTTTGAGACTGTACCGGCCTCTTAAGATGCTTGAGAGCTTTGACTGTGGTCAGATTGGTGTTGTCAAAAAAGAGATTTCTTGGTTAACAAAGGTTCTGTTTCCTCTGGGGCATTTTCTTCTTTAATCGTTGCAAATGTATTGCAAAGCTTTGTTTAAAGGGGGAGGAGACCAGAATTGGCCCTCTCTCTTTAGTTTTGGGACTCTTTTATCTCCTAACGCTGAGAAATCAGCTTCAGAACGTCCAAATTCGCTCCGTTCGGGTGTAAATTGCGTCCCAGGAGCCTCCATCTTGCTTCCCCAATTCTTCTATGGAATCTTGATCGAAAAGATCAGCACTACAGGTAATCCTTGACTTACGACCACAATTGGGATCAGAATTTCTGTTGCTCAGCAAGGTGCTTGTTAAGTGAACCGTGCCCACTTTTATGTCCTTTTTTGCCACGGTGGTTAAGCGAATTCCAGCAGTTGTTCAGTGAAAATGTAGTTGTTAAGCAAATCCAGCTTCCCCCATTGACTTTGCTTGTCTGAAGTTGTCTGGGAAGATAGCAAATGGTGATCACATGATCCTGGGCTGCTGTAACTGTCATAAATACATGCTGGTTGCCAAATGCCTGAATTTTGATCCATGGGGACAGTGCAATGGTCGTAAGTGCAAGGACCAGGTGTAAGTCCTATAGTTCCAGGGTTGATAGGGTTCAAAGAATCAAAGGATCCAAATCCATTGTGGGAGACAATGATCATGTTTCCTTGTCATTCTTGTTGGCCATGTGGGCAGCCCCGTATCATCCATCTCAGCATTCTGCCTAGATTGATTACTGAAATTGTGAACAGCATGCGTACTCAGCCTTTGCGTTCTTCACCATTAGATATTAAATCCCTCTTATGGCCAGTCAGTCCTTCTTTTGCCTCCCCATTGAGGCCCTGATAACCAGCTCTCCCCACCTGATGTGCTTCACAGCTCAGGAACAGCTTGCAAAAGGCCTTTTCAGTCTCCTGGGAATTTGCCTGAGTCACAGGTTGGGAGTTTATGCGAGGAAAACTTTCACACTGCATTCAGTGAAGGATAAAAGGAAGATAATAGAGGCTTGAGCCTGGGTCAAGAAAGTAACTTGAGAAAACATCTCAGGGAACCCTGTCCCTAGATAAAGGGAAGGAAGTGGAAGCACATCCAGACTTCTGGATTCTGTTACTATACGGACAATTTTATGTTCCAATAAAAGTCGTTTTTGTTCTGTATGGCATTAGTCTGGTCTACCTTGGAGGGCTGGCAGTGTGTGGATATATGGCTGCATTCGTACAAACTAAATAATTATGTGGTTTAAAAGTTGATGTACATTCTCATTAATCTAGGTCATGATTCGTAGCAAAATGGCAAAAAATGCAAACTTTCTTAAAAAGGCAACTGGGTTTTTATTATTAGATATAACCCAAAAATGTCCTATCCAAGAGGCTTTTTTAATCCTATATGAAAAAGAAAAAGAAGGTAAAAATATGTATGTATGTATATATTTCTTACCATTTTTTTCTTTTTCACATGAGATTGAAAAAGCCTCCTGGATAGGAGTCAAAATGTTTACCGGTTATACCGTATAAAATCCAGTTGCCCTTGTAAGAAAGTTTGTATTTTTTGCCATTTTGCTACAAGTAATGTGGTTTCTTCAGTTCATGCTATGCCAAAACTGAAAATCCTCATCCCTGTGTGTTTCTTTCAGATCCCTCACATACAATTTGCCTTACCGAAGCATGTGTCATTGTGGCTGGTAAAATCTTGGAGGCTCTGGATCAAGATGTCAAACCCTGTGATGATTTTTACCAGTATGCCTGTGGGGGATGGATCAAGTGGAACCCGCTGCCAGATGGGCGCTCCAAATGGAGTACCTTCAACAGCATTTGGGACCAAAACCAGGCCATCATGAAGCACCTATTGGGTAAGATGCGGCTGCCCACAAACGGGCATCAGGGTACGTTTTCTTTTTGGGGTGAGAAGTGGAAGGCCAGGTTTAGACCAGGAGTGTCCAGTCTTGGCAATTTTAGGATGCATGGACTTCAACTCCCAGAATTCCTCAGCCAGCAGACCACAGCTTATGCTATGCTTAAAATTACCAAGGTTGAACACCCAACCTAGTTTAGACTGAAGAAGAAGTGGGCATTGAATCTTTTATACTGGGGGCTTTTCATGGTCAGTAAATTTGACCAGTGGCCTTGATGGGCTGTTTATCTGCTTCCAGCTACAGGTGAGTCCTCGAGGTACTACCACAACTGGAACCAGAATTTCCATTGCTAAGCAAGGTGGTTGTTAAGTGAGTTGCACCTGATTTTACAACCTTTTGCCATGGTTGTTAAGCAAATTGCTGCAGTTTTAAGTGAATCATGAAGTCATTAAGGAAATCCGGCTTCCCTCATTGACTTTGCTTGTTGAAAGCCAGATGGGAAGGTCACAGATGGTGATCCCATGACCCCAGGGCACAGAAACCGTCGTAAATACATGCCAGTTACCAAGTATCCAAATTTTGATCACGTGACCATAGAGGTTGGTGCAGTAGTCCTAAGTGCAATGACTGGACATAAGTCACTTTTTTTCAGTGCTGTTGTAATTTCGAATGGTTGCTCAATGAATGGTTGTAAGTTGAGGACTACTTATAAATGTAGTCCTGAGTCATACTCCTTGAGAAGGGAGCGAATACCTTCATAAGTCATATTCCTTAGTCATATTTCTTGAAAAAATAGTAAATACATTTGTGAATAAACTTTGTAAATATATACCAGTGGCCAAGTGCCCAGATTTTGAGCACGTGACCGTAGCGGATGGTGCAACAGTCATAAATCCAAAGACCAGTCATAAGTCACCTTTTCAGTGCCACTGTAACTTCAAATGGTCACTAAATGAACGGCTGTAAGTCAAAGACCTTCTGTAAATGTAGTCCTAAGTCATATTCCTTGAGAAGGTAGTGTTCCTTTCATTTGGGATTCTAAGCCTGTGAGCAGAGCTGTCCCACACCAACACTTTCTTCATCACCATATGTTCCTCTCTCCAGAAAATGCCACTTTCAACTCCAGCAGTGAGGCTGAAAGGAAGACGCAGCAGTACTACTTATCCTGCCTCCGAGAACAGAAGATCGAGGAACTGGGGTCTCAGCCATTGATTGATCTGATTGAGAAAGTGAGTCTGGCAATCAACCGGGCACAGCAGGTGTTGTGGTGAAGGCTGGAGGGTTCTGATGCAGAAAGCAAAGGCCAATCAATTCTTGTTCCTTATTGCCCGTGTTCACACAACATGCTTAATTAGGTCAACCGAGTGACTTCAGTCTCATAATGGTCGCTCAGCTTGGTTAGTCTTAACTTTCTTTTGTTTGCTTCTGCTTTAGTAGGCTGCCTGAAGCCAGGCCATGTGCTTAGTTCAGGGTTCAGTATTCTGTGCAGATCCAAAAAGAAATTAATTCAATCATCACACTGAGTGGCTTGGGTGTAGTCAACCAGAAGAATGGGAAAAGCGCAAATATGGCATTCTGTCTTCAGCAGAAAAATGTCTTTTCAGGACCCTGGAGAGGTCCATTTCACTGATTCCAGCAGGGGTGGCCAACCTCAACCTTAAAATGTGTGGACTCATCATCGGCAAGTGGGGTGGCGAATAAATCTGATGAACAAACTCCCAGAAATCCACACATCTTAAAATTGCCGAGGTTGGACACGCCTGGATTGATTGTTGTTCATCCGCGCAGTCGTGTCCGACTCTTCGTGACCCCATGGACTGCAGCACGACAGGCCTCCCTGTCCTGCACCGCCTCCCGGAGCCTTCCTAAGCCCACACCCATTGCACTGACTTTTATTTTTTCAAGAAATATATACATACATACATGACTGACTACGCTACCTATCCATCTCATCCTCTGCCGTCTCTTCTCCTTTTCCCTTCAATCCTTCCCAGCATCGCAGTCTTTTCCAATGAATCCCCTCTTCGCATTATGTGGCCAAAGTACTTGAGCTTCAGCTACAATATCTGTCCTTCCAATGAGCAATCAGGGTTGGCTTCCTGATGGCTGGATTACAGGCTAGGTTACCTCTCAGTAGACATTTGCAGCTATTGGTGTCCATCCATCACTTGAAGAAGGTTGGCAGGGCTGGGATTCCCTCAACTTTGCCTTGATTAAGACTGACCTTGTTTCTGAAACCTTAGATATCCAGGTGGTTGTGAGTGTGGTGTTAATGGGTTGGTCATCCTCCTGGTCTAGGCATTCAGAGAATGAAGAGGTATATCCTCAGGTAGGATAGCATATATTGGGTAGGTCAATGAGCTTTCTTGCTGTTAGAAGGTTCCTCTAGGTCCTACTAAACTTCCTGCCCTTGGTCTTCTGATTAGGAGAAAGAAGAAAAATCATGCAGGGAAAATCTGAGGTAGACAGATTTTCCTCAGGAGGGCCTGGTGCTCACAGTAGGCTGCTGAAGAATGCAGATTACCTCGTCTGACCCTGGAAACTAAAACAATCCAATGTTAGTTCAGGTTATTCTCAGGGCTTATTTTATTGCAAGCAGGAAGACATATTATCTAAGTACAATGAGGCTCTTAAAAGGAGATTGCTTAGGAATAATTATGATGTGTTTTAAATTACTATTTATTATTTCAAACAATAAAAGGTATTATTTAAATAATAATAGTTAAAACACATCATAACAATAGTATTTTTATAATAATATTTTATAATTTTAGTATAAAATAGTATTTTATAAATAATATTTATTATTTTAAACAATAAAAGCATTTTGCTCATACTTCTCTGGAGATAAATCTGACTTCCACCCAAAGCAGGGTGGAAGTCAGAATTATTAATTCATTTTTTCAAGGAAGATCTGGCTCCAATCTGAATAGAATTGCACCAGCTCTGTACACCCCCATCTTTGGGGGGCCAAAGGTGTCCTTAATCAGATCCAACAAGCAAGGTCATGTCTGGACTGAACACTTGTATCTAAACCAGAGGAAACAACAGCCACCATAAAAGCCAGGTTGTCCATCAAATATTCATCAAGGACAACTTCCTATTTGAGTGGAATTGCTATCCCAGCCCAACCCTTTGTTGGTTGCCTGGGATGCCTTTGCCCAAACCGAACACACCAAGGTGAAGATTGTAAAATAAGTTTTACTCTGCAGAAGAATGAATGCCTTCCCTCAAAGCCTGTGTACCCCATTCATATTCACTGGTGGTTTTAGACAGCATTTACCATAAGTTTATAGCACGTGCAACATCCCAGGGCCATGAGATGTTCTTCCCTGCCCTTTACAGAAATGCCTTCTCAATATTAGCATAAGTGAGCACAAATGTTCCAAGCTTATACAAAAATTAACCAGTTTCATTTATTGCCCCTTCAGTGGTACCATAGTGTAGCTCCCAATAACATACTTCCTATTTTAACAATACAGATAGTCCTTGACTCATGACCGTAATTGAGCCCAGAATTATGATCATAAGTCATGCTGATTGTTAAGCAGATCATCACATCATTGTGCCCATCACATCATTGTTGGCTGAAACCTGAGTTTGAGACGCAAGCACTGCGGAATGGGGTGAGCTCTCATTACTCACCCCAGCTCTTGCCAACCTTGCAATTCGAGAGCATGTAAAATTGTAAAAGTAGACAAATAGGTACTGCCTAATTAGGTGGAAAAGATAACAGTATTCCATGTGCCTTGGCACATAGTCATGCTGGGCACGTGACCATGGAAGCATCTTTGGACAATGCTGGCTCTTTGGCTGTGAATCAGAGAGGAGCATCACCCCGTAGACCCGGGCACGACTAGACAGAGGAAACCTTTACATTTACCTCTTTTCTCCCAGTTCTAGACATGTGAGAAAGCAAACATCTGTGTAAAGACCAGATGGTGCAAAGAGGTAGGATAGTATCAAATATCAAACTAACGCTCGAGGATCTCAGCGTTCCCTAGAATCTGACTGGGTTCTTACATTTTAAAATTCCAGGGAGAAATTTGAAAAGGTGAGCAAACACTAATGAAAACATAGAGGCCGAGTAGGACGTGGATTCCTGGTGCTTTGAGAGGACAGAAAATTTTTTCCGTTTTCCGTGCATGACTGTACCTCTGGTTGCAACGGATTTAAATAAGGCAATGAGCGTTCTGTGATTCTAGTCTGAATCTGCTTCCCCCTCTGTTTAAATTTCTTGTTTAAATCTGCTTCCCCCTCAGATTGGTGGCTGGAGCATCACTGGCTCCTGGAACCAGACCAACTTCATGGATGTTTTGAAGCTGGTCTCCGCTACGTATCGAGCGTCTCCGTTCTTCACTGTTTTTGTGGGATCCGATTCTAAAAGCTCCAACAGCAACATCATCCAGGTAAGCTTCAAGCTTCTCTCTCCCTTCGGTTCCAAAACTCAGAGCGGGAATAGGTCTCACCACTCATCAGACTTGTTTTGACCAGACTGGCATTTCTCAGCCTCGAGAACTTTACGACATGCGGATTTCAACTGAGAGTTGACGTCCACGCATCTTAAAGTTATCAAGCTTGAGAAACGCTGGAGGAGACTGTAGCAAACCTTGAATCAAAGATGGTTCAGCGGAGATAGATCCAAGATTAGCTGAGACGGTATCTGGTCAAAGAAGTGGAAAAGAAAGAAGGAGCTAGGGATGTGAACAAGGGTAGAGGTGGCTTTTGTTGCTGATGACAGTTGAGAGAATTAGAAGCTTTTGGGCTTCCGGGCTTCCTTGTCCTCAGTTCTTTGGCTCGTTTGAAAAAGAAACCCAACAACCTTCAATCCAAGGATACAGAGAAACATTGAAATGAATCAAGCAGTGATGAGCAGTCATGCTGAGTGGCCATGATCTAGTTTTCTTTTGCCCTGACATTTGGCCAGGAGCTGTGGATGCATTTCAGTATACCCCCTGTAGACTGTCTGGACTTTTGTATTTGAATCTGGCAAGCCGACCTCTGGTGGGTCCATGTCATAGAAATCTGACTATGGGTTCTTCATCTCAGTAGACCTCCAACTGGTCTCTAGAGTATGCAAGAGAGAGAGTTCTTGATTGGCCTGTCTTTGAGCCAGGAACCTGCTAGGTATTCTTTTTGATGAGCCTGCTGCAGATTATTTTTAAGCGTGGCTTAAACTAGTACAGATGGTCCTCATTTTATGACCACAACAGAATTTTGGTCGTAAGTTTTTATGGTCGAAAATTGAGGTGCCTTGTGACCAGACTTGATTTTATGACCGTTCTTACAATGATCATAAAGTGAGTCAGTGTGGTCGTAAAGTCAGTTGCATGGTCATTAAGCAAATCATGGGGTCATTAAGCAAATCCAGCAAATGCAGAAACATTGCAGATCATAGTCACATGACTGCAGGATGCTGCTACCAGTCATAAATGCAGACCAGTTGAGAAGCGCCTGAAATGGAGTTATGTGACTGTGGGGACGGAGGGTCCTTCAAGGACAGATCGTAAGTAGCCTTTTTAAAACTTCAAATGGAGTTGGAGAGCAGGGTGGAGGACTCAAGCGGGGAATTAACTTGGACTCGCTGTGTAATCGCAGGAGGGCTAGGGCTGAACCCCCTACATTCCTCAGAACCTTAATAGTTCCCAAGAGAAAATTGCCAGTCTGAGAAGATTCTTGTGAAATAGGCAGAGAACAATAAAGTAGCTAGCTTGAACTCAATCTGGTGATTTGCACCTGACAAACAGTGGTTAAGCCACTGATTGTAACGCAGGGACTACCTGTATAAAGCAGGATCCATGCTTTCTTGATTTTCTAACTGTCCTCCTTTCTGAGGAAGTGGTCGCTAATGCTTATGGAAATCAACGGCCTCTCTGTCTGATTGCATATGGTAGTTTGATGTGATTTGTCTTTGAACTGGACCTTGAAACATCAGAACAACAGAAAACCACACCACGGCTTTGCAGCCCAAAAAGTCATCACTGCTTGATTGATGCCAGCCGTGAAAACCTGCGCCAGTCCCTTGAAATGCAAAGCTAAAATGCTGTATTTGCATTCTCAGCATGGCTGAAACTAGACTGGGGCAAATGCAGAAAATAGGAAGGGTGCAGAGAGATGCCTGCAGAGCAAAAGGTGTGGAAGCAGATGAGGTGGTTGCTTGGAAGCTGATCATATTAGGACAGAACTTGGGCATTTCGAGTCCTGAAAATGTTTAGGCAATCTTTCAAAGTCCTCTAGATGCGTTGGGCCTCAAAGCCTCCTAAATGTGTTGAGCCATTCATGGCTGTTCCCGCTAGGATGCCGAATGGAAAAAGACTCCTGTTCTCACTAAGATTGTGAAAACTCTTCCAGGCTGCTTTAGATTTTTAATCCAAAGAAGGAAGGCGATCTCCATTTGCATGCAAAATATAATGCAGGGGGATATTAAGAGTCAGCTCAGAAACAGGTTTCCTGTCTCAGTGTAAACCAGGTCAGGAGCTCTGAAATTGTTCTGGAGTCTTCAGTTCATTCTGAAGACCATTTTCCCATTTCCTTCTGTAGTTGGACTTGAGTGAAAAGGCAATGTTTTTTCTGGCTAGTTTATAGAGGAATACAAGGTAGTGGAAAGATAGACTTTCTGACTTCTGGACTGAACTTCTTCTTTTTTGGCAGGTGGATCAGTCTGGGCTATTTTTACCGTCACGGGATTACTACTTGAACAAGACAGCCAACAAGAAGGTAGGAGACCTGGTATAGGTAGCCCAAGCCAGGGTCCAACTCACTTGACAACACCAACACCCATGAGCAGATTCAAGAGAGGACTGTGTGCGAGAAAACAATGACTAATGTGCACTCACTGATCTAAGTGCTACGCTCCCCATGAATTCATTGGTGCTTAGTGAGCGCATAATAGCTCGTATTACATTCTTTTGAATCATCCTGGTTCTTCTAGAGCAGTGTTTCTCAAAGTTGGCAACGTTAAGATGCATGGACATCAACATGCTGGCTGGGGAAATCTGGGAGTTGAAGTCCACGCATCTTAACGTTGCCAACTTTGAAAAACACTGGTCTAGACAGAGCAGCAAAGGCAGCAAAGTTGGAAAAATTGGGTGTCTTATCTAGCCATTATTTTGGTTTTGGAGGTTTAGTAGGTTTTGTTCTCATTTCTTGGCAGGTCTTCTGACTGAACGGGGGGAAAAAACATTTGTGTTGTCCAGTCAAATACCAGTCATTTCAATGTACGAAATCCTGATTTGATTAATTATGGTTAATTAAATGAACTACAACTAGCTGCATACACTCTGCAGAGTAAATTATAAATTGTGGTTTGCAAACCCACAATGCTTGGGTTCATGCTAAGCCACAGCCAACAAAATGTACTGTGGCTCAGTACAAATTGCCCAAATCTTGTTAAGATGTTAATATTATTAGTTCTTTCAGCAGCCACAATTTATCTAGGCGTGATCCATCTCCCAGGGAGATTTACACAGCAATACATGGACAGAGCTCTCCTGATCCCTGCAGTGAACAAGACAGGGCTATAAACAGCCTTAAATAATTACCTTTTTCAAGATGCCAATCATTTTAAAAAGCAGCAGTGCTCCTTTGCACTCTATCATGTTACTTAAATTTTCTCCTGATTGCTGAATGGCTGGGTTAAGCAGCCCTTCCTCCTAGGTTTGTTAACCGATAAATTTAAAACCTTTAATGAGTAAAAAGTGACATTTCAGACTGCAGGGAATATTTGACCCAGCTCCACAGTATTTATCAGGCTCCAAAATCCAAGAAAGACACAATGAGGTTCTTTTAAGCAGTTTCCTGTATCATTCCTCACCCATAGGCATCTTGCCAAACTAAAGCAAACTACTTGCATCATTAAAGATGTATTCTGAGAACTTCTAGGGAGCAGCTGTCTTGATTCTCTTTCTCCCAACCAAACTATCTAAAATTGCTGACTTTTACCACTCCTTTTTATTTAATTTAGTCCTCCCTGGGAATCCAGACTGCATTCCATCACAGTATATTCAAAATTATTTTAGGGTTTCATAAAAAGGCTCATTTTGTCACCATTTGACGAAGAACAACCATCCTCTATTATATGAGACTTAGAGACAAAAGCTAGAAATAGTTATATCAACCATGGTTATGTCAACCATGGAATGGAAAGGAAGAAAACTGAAGCAGGAGATCACCTGGAAGAACAAGGGTTAGGGTAACTCTTTTGGACTCAGAATTGCAGACAAACATTAGATGGCAACAAAGAGATATAGACATCTTCAACTCCTGGCTGCCATCTAATGATCTTAGGGGTTTTATTGCCCTTTCTCAAGTGCAAAGAATGGGCACCTATTTCAGTTACAGGCAGACCATAACAAAATCTAATCTGTCAGCAGACTATCTATCATGGTAAGTCTAGAAACTGGGATTGTTTCAGCCTACCTTAATTTCACCTCTTTCAGATATTTCAGCCGAAATCACATTGGCTAAGAAGTTCAGGAGCTGTAGTCCATACAACCTTACGGATAGTCCTTGAGTTACAACTGTAATGTGGTCTGCCTACAATTTTACAGCGTGTTTTGGGGCAGTGGTTAAGTGAATCTTCACAGTGGTTAAGTGAATCTGCAGTCATTAAGCAAGCCAGTGTTTTGCTATGGGTGTAGTCATGCCGAAAACTGGAAGCAAATGCTGGTTTTGAGTGTGGTAAAACGTGGTCACATGACTACGGGACACCGCAAACCACTATAAAGGCCACCCTTTTGCGGAGTGCCAAAGGGTGGTCATACGACCGTGGGAAGGGGCAACTGTCAGAAATTCATATCCGGATCATTAGTCCCCTCCATTGGATCTTTTGGTTGCTAAGCAATCGATCGTAAGTCGAGGACTACCTGTATTAATGTGCGAGGTTGGAAGAAGCTAATTCATTTCATTTATCCAGGTGAAACGACCTTGGAGGTGTTCAAACAACTCTCTTGAGCTCTGTGTGTTTTTGAGTGCTTGCTTCAAGCTTAATAACATTTTTTTTTAGAAAGAGCCGGTTTAATGTCATAGTTGAAAGCCCAGGCTAGAAGCCAGGAAATTATGAGTTCTAGCGCTGCCCCAGGCATCGCTCTAACTGGGGCAGCAGGTTCCTCTCTCTCAGCCGGAGGAAAAAGGACACCAGGGCAATCCTCTCCTGCAACAGTTGCCAAAAAAAGCACAGAGCCTTTTCTGTGTAGTTGCCAGGAGTCGAGTCTGACTCAAAGGTGCACAAATTCAAATAACTACTTGTTTTTCTAGCGTGATGTCTATAGGGACTCTTCAAACCTATGGAAACATCAAGATCATCTTCACAAGCCTTTATTAAGGCCGGTAACGTTATTACGCAGCGAAGAGCTTTCATTTTTAGAATTGAAAAGCATTTTTTTTTTAAAAAGACTTTTCTTTCCTGCTTATAAAATAGTCTCTCTCTACTAGTTTGCTTGGTATCAAATTGTTTATTTAAACACCAGGTCTTGGTAACCCGGTAATTGAATTGGGCAACCATGGTGAAATAGTTCTTCTTATCCTATGGAAATGTATGGCTGTTTGGCTCGATGTTATGGTCCCTTCTGCTGTTTTTACCATTTTTAAGATGTCCTGTCTTTTCATTAGCTTGAATTTTGCGATAATTCTCTGCAAACGACCATGCAAAGTGTCCAGTCTATCTGCTTAGAGCAGTCTACCCCTCCTATCCAGGACTTCTTCCTTTCATTCCAGCTCTGGGAAGAGAGAAGGCAATACATTTTGGGTCTTCCTGCTTGAAGTCCAAAGTCACGCAATTTAACAAACTTGGCTTGAAACACAAAATAATAGCTGTAAACTAGTACAGTGTTGCAGCGAGGAAGGCTCAAATGAGAAATAAAACGGATGAAGCTAAATCTGTAGGTATAAAAAAGGATTTTAATGGGAAAAGAGAAAGGTGAAGGAAAACAAGGGCCACGTAGAAAAATTGCAGAGGAAACAGGTGCAGCCAGCTGAGCAAAACTCCTGGTTGCTTTGCTGAATCAACTCTTGAATTGCAGCAGATATTCACTGCAGAGAGGGTGGTGGGGAGGGAACATCTGGGCCTCCTGCGTGGATGCTCACAAGCAGAAGGCCCAGATGTTCTCTGCCCATCACCCTTTCTGCAGTGGATATTCACAAGCAGATTGTGTTTTCTTTCTCATCTTCTTTGCTTTTACTCTCACTGACACTGTCACAACTGGAGTCCTAAACTGAATTGGGTATCTTCTCTGATTCTATTGGAAACTGGACTGCAACAGATCCATTTCCCATTTCCATAACTACTATTTCCTTAACTAAAGGGAAGGGAGGGAGAAAAGAAGGAAGGGAGGGAGAGAGGGAGAGAAGAAGGAAGGAAGGAAACAAGCAAGCAAGAAAGGAAGGGAGGGAGAAAAGAAGGATGGAAGGGAAAGGAGAGAAGAAGGAAGGAAGAAATCAAGTAAGCAAGAAAGGGAGGGAGGGAAGGGAGGGAGAAAAGAAGGATGGAAGGGAAAGGGGGAGAGAAGAAGGAAGGAAGAAAGCAAGCAAGATCGG
>JANHZU010006785.1:41274-60507 GCA_032468055.1 Acrochordus granulatus | reverse complement strand
AACCCCATGATAGACACATTTCAGAGTGACTGGTTGCAGAGAGCTGTCCCTCAGAGCCAGGTCCAGCAACACTTTCAGGGCCTCAGGAAGGCAGCTTCCCAGCTACCAGAGAAATATTCAGACTTCACAGACATTTTTTCTCAGCAAGAGGCTTCAACTTTCCCCCCTCATCAAAATATTAACTTCTAGGGGCAAAGATTCCTGCTAAAAGACAGTATCTCATGTCTGCCAAGGAGTTAGCTGTTTTAAAGCAGGATGTGGACTCAAATTTGCAAAAAGTGTTTATCACATCATCTAAGTCCCCAGTCTAAGCTCCTACAGTCTTTGTTCCCAAAAAGCAAGACCTTGATTCTTCAAATTCATCTGATGAGACACAGTGACACATGGTTCATGATTATAGCCTTTTGAATTCAATGACAGAGACCATTATCCACTGCCTCTCATTTTGGACCTGTTGGATAGGTTACAGAAGGCTTGCATTTTCACCAAATTAGACCTTCACAATGATTACAATCTCATCAAAATCAGGGAGGGCCATGAGAATTTGACAGCCTTTGATAAGAGATTTGGTAAATTTAAGTATAAAGTTATTCCTTTCAGACTGGCCAATGTGAGGCAGTATTTTCTAGGTTCATGAACCAGGTTTTTGCTGATTTACTTGACATGTTTGTAGTTATTTATCTGGATAACATTTTGGTCAGTTCTGAAGACAAAGCTCAGCATGACTATCATGTGTGGGAGGTCTTGATTAGACTAAGAGGCAATTATCTTTTTACTAAATTAGAAAAATCTGCTTTTGACTTCAAGCAAATAGATTACTTGGGATACTGTATTTCCACAGAAGCAGCCAGATGGATCCCCACAATGTGCAAGCTGTACTGATCTGGCAAGGTTCCAAGGCCACCAAGCAGGTTCAAATTTTTTTAGGTTTTGTTAATTTTTACAGAAAATTTATCCCAGGTTTCGCCCAAACAGTGAAGACTCTCACACAGCTGTTGAAAAAAGGGGCCAGGTTTGTCTGGGCAGATGCACAGCAAGTGGAATTTACAGAGTTAGTGTAACTTTTTACAAACCATTCTCTTCTTCAACACCCAGACTCATCAGAGAGATTTATTGTCCTCTGATGTTGCAATTGGAGCTGTCCTTTACAAAATGCACCAGAAAAAGGAACAGAATTCTTGCCTTGTGAATATTTTTCCAGGGCCCTAACAATGCCAGAGAGAAATTACAATATATTTAACAAGGAGTTATTACTAGTTAAGGTGGCCTTTCAAAACGGGCATCATTTTCTAGAAGTGAGTCCCTGGCCCATAGAAGTCAATGCAGATCATAAAAAAGCTATCGATGTTGCAGTTGGAACAGCCACTCTCTTCTAAACAGGTGAGATGGAGTCAATTTTTTTATGTTTCAATTTTTACATCTAGTATGTACCAGAAGCCAAGAAACACTTTTTCCAAAAAGCCATAATTCATGCATCTCCACCAGTAGCTGATACTATTTTATGACTTGAGAATTTCAGGCAAGTGTTTCAATTTCAGGCATATCATCACCTGTGGAAATACTAGGAGCAACTCAGCCATATCAAGACATCTTTATCAGGATCCAAGTACAACACCAGTCAGACACTTTTGTGTGGGCACAGATAGATGACCTCAGGAGACCCTATCAGGTATTGCATCTCCATCTACAGTGGAGGGAGGGGCATTAAGACACAAGGGCAGACTAATAGTTCTGCCAGCATTCAGCAAAGAAATATTGCAGCTCTGCCATGATAATCAGACAGCTGGCCATGGGGGAATCTTTAAGACACTCCACAGAACCTTGTGAAATTTTTGGTGGCCTAAGATGTCAGCAGACCCGAAGGACTATATTGCCTCTTGCCACACCTGCAGAAGAGCCAAGTCTGTCCATCAGCAGCTTGCAGGCCTTTTACAACCCCTGCCTACCCCTCCCAGCCCTTGGCATACTGTGTTTCTAGACTTTATCACTGATTTGACTCCAGTTCAGGGTCGTACATCCACACTGGTGGATTTATTTGTCAAGTTGGCTCACTTTATTTCTTGCAAGAGTCAGCCCACTGCCAAGGAGACTGCTCAGTTGTTTTTGGACAGTGTTTTTCACCATAGAGGTATGGTGTCAAGATTAATTTCAGACAGAAAGATACAGTTCACTTCCAGATTCTGAATGCACTGTTCCAGCTTCTAATGTACAGGTCAGTTTATCTTCTGCCAACCACCCTGCTACTAATGGTGAAGCTGAAAAAACAAATCAGATGTTACAACAGTACTTAAGATTGCACCAATGCTCAGGACAATTGACCTTCCCTACTCCCACTTGCAGAATTTTCATATGTCAATGCACTGCATAAGTCAATTACTATGACCTCCTTTCAAGCCTTGTATGGAGTTCTCCCAAGAGTGTTACCAGACAACCCCAGATATGACAGCAGTGTTCTGGGTGTGGTAGATTTTTTGCAAGAGCAAATAGCCAGTCAAAGCCTGTTAAGACAGCAGCTGGAGCAAGCCAAGCAAACTTACAAACAGACTGCAGATGCCCGTTGGCAAGAGGAACCTCCAAAACAAAAGAGGGACATGGTCTGGCTCTCTACTAAGTGTTTGGACTCTATCAGACCATGCAAGAAGTTAGCTTCATGTTTTGTGGGTTCATTCAAGGTGATTCAACAGATCATCCCAGTCTCATACCATTTGCAGCTGCCTCGCTCCATGAAAGTACACCCAGTTTCCCACCACTCCCTCTTGATGAAGGAAGCACCCTCCAGTGACTTGCATTCTCCCCATCTACCACCCCCTCCAGTTATTATGGAAGGAGAACAAGAATTCAAGAAGAAATCCTAGATTTCAGGAGAAGGGGTAGAGGCATCCAATATTGTATTCATTGGAAGGGCTATCCAGAGTCTGAACACTCCTGGGAAAATGCCAGGCATGTCCATGCACCAATCTTGAAACGGGATTTTCACCAGTGTTTTCCCAACAAGTCTTGGCCAGTGCAGCTACTGGTCCCAACTATAACACCTCCTGAGGAGTCTGTTGCTGAAGAAGTTAATTTGCCTCTCAATGATCACAACAGAGGGCCAACACGTGAAGCTATGAACAACCTTCTACTGCAGGTCTAGCTGGGCTGAGAGGGAGGGGAGAACAGGCACTTAGCCCAACAGTTCTTTTGCAAACAGAACTATCTGTGGAGCCTCATGAAACAAGACACCAACCATCCTTCCAGATGTAGCAGGAGTGGGGAGATTCTGAACCATTAGATTCTGAGCAGTCTTCCATTTCAGGCCTCACTGGACTGAGAAGGAGAGGGAGTGAGAAATTAACCCCGCACTTCCTTTATAGCCTGATACATTGGCTGAGCCATTTGAGACTCTTGAGATGGGGGAGCGACATTCCTTTCTTTCAGATGAAGTCTCACCTCTACCCGTTTCCATTGAAGTTTCTCTCCTTTGACTCTAAGGACACCATGGAGATGGGGGGTACATTTGAGTCCTCCATGGAGGAGGAAGCTTATGGGAGAGAGGGATGATGTGACGGAAACAAGGACTGAATCATGTGTGAAGAGGGGGAGCAGTATAGAGTCATTATGCATGCTTAAACACAGGAAGGTCAACCCCATGAGGACCATTAATTTATCTGCCAAGGTCAGGTGCAAGGCTGGCACTTAGAGAAATTCTTGTAACCTTTAAATTTCTATTAAACAGTAAAATAGTAACTGCTTTGACTAGGCCTATTCCTTTCAATTCTAATAGCTTCTGAGAAAAGAAAAGTTCGAAGCAAACGTCTCAATCCTCCTATTAATGGAACTCTGTTAGATCAACATGTTATTTGTTTAATCAATTTGTATAACTGCTCATTTCAGCAAGTGACCTTTAGTGGTGAACAGTGTTAAAATAAAATTAAATACAATTAGAACCAAAAATACAAGAATTAAAATTCCTCATTGCAGCTGAGGAAGGTATCACAATTCACAATCACTACCCAGCCAGAAAACAGATCCCTTTTATACAGGCCCAGGTTGTATAAAAATAAGCAGTGTTATTTTTAAACAGTAGTGATATCTTGACTTATATCTATAGAGTTGATTTGATTTAGTGAAGTGAGGTAGGAATTTGTAAAAATTATTTAAATTCAAAAAGTTTACTAATAAAGCAGTGCCAATAAGTGTTACAACAGAAGTTAAAATTAAGAGAGATAAAGGAAGGGGAGAAAAATATTATTATTTAATAACCAAGACACCATCCAGTAGCTGCCTATGATAATATTAACTCATTCTGTGATTACTGATCAAGCATCTTCTCAACAGACACATTCTTCAGTGGTACTTGTGGTAACAAGAAGTAATTGTTTCAATAACTGATAGAAGATTATCTATCTGCTAAGTATAGCTCAGAAGAATCATATCTTGATTTTCCTTGAGATCCTTTAATTAATCAATAATTAGATTTTTTTTCAATTATCTGCAAAGAATTCTACTGGAATGAACTGTCCCATTCACTGTGGGAATTAAAGAGTCTCTAGAAAATTTTTATTGTTTACTACAGTATTTTGGAACTTAAACTGAGATACTCTTCATGATACTGGGGACCAACATGAATATGTTGTTGGTGTCTGTGTTCTAAATGATGATGTCAGCTATGAGTGTGTTCATTTTGTCACCTGTTTCCACAAATCTCTTTTTACTTTTTCATCAAATCAATACAAGTCTTCATTTTTATATGCTTTGGCAATGAGGTATCACATTTAAACTTTAAATATAAATATTTTCAGAAGTTACTGTTCTGTTAAGCATCTCAATGACAAACACTCTCCTTCATACAAGACTTAAAAAGTATATTTCAAATACAATATCTACTTATATTAGTGCACGCATTGGGGATACGTTTGGTCTTAAGGTGGTTGCAATGTTATCTGAAGGTAGAGTCATATATCATCATCAGATTATTCTCTGCCCCATTTGACTAATGGGCTTGGATGAGTTTTAGAGAGAATTTGCGGTTTTCCTTGGGGAACTGGTGGGCTGAGGCCTTTGTCTCCTTCTGAAATAAGGGTGTGATGAGGGTTCTGCATAAATTATGCCCATGCAGCCTCTCTCTGTGCATTGATCGACAATGCTGCTTCATTTTTCAAGAAGCTTCAAGAAACGGAATGACAGAAGAGATAAAGACAAAGTATGAATCAAAACAAACATGTCTAAGAGTCCATATTAGGAATTACATCATGACATTAAGAGCAGAAAGTCTGTTATCCACTCTTATCACATTTTCAGATACCTGGCTGGTGGCCTATTTAAATGGATCTATTCCTTATTGGGGAGGGACCAGTCACAGGAATACCTAAAGGGCCATTGTGAAGAGTATTCTAGGCATCTAACAGATAAAGTCACTTGTATCTGTTCCAAGCCAGACTCCAATGGGACAGGTCCTGTTGAGATGTCCAAGATGTGATCTTGTCTTGTTAGTTTGTAAGTGTTTGACTCTTCAAACACCTGAGGCAGTAACAAGATACTTGGTTTTGTTAGTTTGGGTATCAGTGTTTTATATCCAAATCCTCATAGGCAACATATGGTTGCCTATCATGGAGAACTTTGATCTACTCTCCAAGTTTTCCTTTTTTAAGTATGATTATTGAGAAGTTGGTCAGATTACAGCTCAGAGGGCCCTGGAGGAAACCAATTATCTGGATCCAATGCAGTTGGGTTTTAGGCTGGGGCATAGTACAGAGATCACATTGATAATACTTGCTGATGACCTCTGGCAGAGTGGGTTGAGGGTGGTGCAACCATCCTGGTTTTTCTTGATCTCTCAGTGGCTTTCAGTATCATTAATCATAGATGAGTGAGCTGTCCTGGCTTGCATTATTCAAATTGGCTAAATGAAGAGGAGGGTGTTTTCCTCTTTGAAATGTGCCCACCTGAGTTTCTGGTATGGTAGCAGCTATGAGCTCAGAGTCAGAGTTGTCAGCTGTGATGCTTTTCAGATGACCAGAGGCACTATTCTGTAAGTATCCAGATATGAGACCTTAATCCTACAGCAAGATGCCAGAAATGTTGGAACTATTTTGAATAGTTCTCTCCCTGAAATGAAATGACTGTATCTCTCCCTGAGTTGACTGATCTTGTTGATGAGATAGTGGAGTTTTCCAAGTTTATCATGGGGAGACTTCATTCTGTCTTCGCTAAGTGTGGGCTAGTAACCTAGATGTTCATAGCTTGTTCCATATAACCATGGTTCCAATTCAAGGGGGAGATCACACACTGTATCTGTTTTTTTCCCCAGCAGATGCAATATGATAGAGATCATACATACCTGTCTTTTTCATGCTCAGATTACTCTTTGATTGCTGTTAAGCTAAATGCTCACATCTGCAGGGAGAATGGACCTATTTGATCAGTTTTCCCCAGATATCTAATTGGTCCAATTAATTTACAGGTATTAGGTGGTGCTTGGGAAATTTCTGAAACTGGCAAACAATTCTGCCAAGCTGTAGTTGCCAATCAGAACATTAGTGTCATGGCAGCCTGGATGGACTTGTGCCTGAGTGACCTTTCCTGTCCTGCTGTCTGTCAATTCAGGGCAATACCTTGGTTTCCTAAGGAGCTCTAGGAAATAACATATCAGAAATGATGCTCAGAATGGCATCTGGGGAAAACAAACAAACAAACAAACAAAAATTCTGACCTAGCAAGGATAAGAGCTCACATATGAACCTACAGCATGGTAATAAGAGTAAAATAATACCAATATTTCTTTGCTCTTATTGTGTCTGCATATTGTTGTCCCCTGTCTCTGTTTCATATGACCCAGACCATATTAGGAAACAATGGACCAGAACAGCATTCAGTAGATTATATTGAGATGTTTTCAAGACATCTGGAGGATAACATTGCTCAGAGGCACCTGGAATTAGATGCCAGCTGGGCAATCTTATGGAGATGAGTTAGTTGACAAATTGTGGGATGGGGAAATCATGAGGAAATGGACATGGCCTATTTCCTCAATCCATAGCTCTGCTACCTTATTCTTCCTGGTTATTGAAAATCTCCAGGAAGCTAACAGAAGACTGGGTGAAATGTTTTAGGTTATTGAGAATGTGGTAGATCTGCAATTATGAAAGCATGTTTGATTTTCAAGCCAGGATATGGCATGAAACTACACTGATCACTCTTGTTGATGACCTGTGGAAGGGCCAAATATGTGCAGTAATTTACCAAATCAAATGTATCTCTTAGTGGCTTTCGGATATTATCTGTTCTGATCCCTACTTGGCTGTCTTTGAAAGATAATCTAATGGTGGTTTTTCTCCATGAGTGAGATAGTCTAGTTAGTGATAGTGAGAGATAGATTGAGTCTTAGAAGTTCCTCTTATATTTAACATCTGAATGAAGCCACTGGAGATGATAATTTGTCAACTTGGGGTCAAGTATCATCAGTATGTAGATGATATCCAGCTATATATCTTGACTCCAGGCTGATGTGTTAAAAGATGCGCTATAAGTTTATCCTAGTGCCTAAAGACTGTTAATGTCTGGTTGGAGAAGAGATTCAGACTTAATCCCATACTGAATGGGTACAGAAGCCTTTCAATTTGAGGCGTACTGTATTTGATTGTTGTTGTTATTTTAACAACAACAGTATGAACTGCCCAGAGTCATGTATCTGAGATGGGTGGCTGTAGAAATTGAATAAACAAATTAATAATTATTCAATTTTTGGATCTTGATGGGATCGCACTACTTGTGCAAAACTAAGTTGTAATATAGGAGTCCTCTTGGACTTATACTACAGATGTGCCAGTTACATTTACCATTGAATCTGGAGGTATGCCATTATTGAGCAGGAGGCCTTGTTTATAGTCACTTACACCTTAGCCACTTCTCATGTGGATTATTATAAATTGCTCTACATGACCTGAATTTGAAGACTATCTGCAATGTCAACTGTTCTTGAATGTAGATGCTTGAGTAGTGAGGGGAATGTTCTTCCAAATAATATATCTACTTTGAAAACTGCAGAGGTTACAAATTTGCTCCTCAATGTAGTTTACTATTAAAGTCTTACATAAGTCAGGAGGTAGTTTATCTGTGGAACCTCCATTTCTCCAGAACTTCTGCCTGCCTATTAAGATAGAGAACAGTACGCTTCCTTCAAGATTTTTCACTTTTAAGGATAGTCATCTTCAGGGTTTTATAGCCTTCTCTGTTGTAGTTATAATAGTTTTATCTCCTGAGATCATACTCACTCTGTTGAGCTTTAGGAAAGCCATTTAAAAAAGCCCTGGGAATGGAACTGATATGATCAACATGCATCATTTACTGTTGCATTTTGATGTTGTAGGGTTCTCTGGATGCTGAAAAATTCGTAATGCCATTTGTAATTGTTAATTATTATTTGGTTACAGTGTATTTAATTTCAATCTGCTTATTGAAATAAGGGAATGTAAACTATGAATCAAAATTATAAATAAATACTCAGAATCTTTTTGGACCTGAACAGCATTTAAGTCCATGAAATCAAGTAAATACTGTACTTATGTTATCCTCATGCTTTTTTCAGGTTTTATTGAGAAAAAACAATTGAAATGCCTTTGTGTTTTGTTACTTTTTTTCTGATTTTCCCTGATTTTGGAACCAAAGCCATTCTTTTTCACAGTAAGATCCAAACTGCAAGAAATGTTCCCACCTAGGTCCATTGCTGATGATCAACAAGTCATTTCCCAAAGGTGAAGGTAAGTTCAACTCCTTTCTGTTCATTGGGCCAGATTGTGATACAATCATATTTCCCATTTTCTCTTTATATTCTACTTTAGCCAAGCTATTATGGTGCTTACCCTGAGGCTACTAATGCCTGTTTATTATTTAATCATAGATTGTAAACATTCTATAAGTACAAGATAAATAGTAGCTCCTTCTGTTGATAAACATGGGGGTGTACTAATTTTGTCACTATTCAAGCTGCAGTATTCTTTTTGTTTTAAGATTAGCATTTGACTCTGTGTGGTCTGACATCTCTATTCTTTTGTCTGACAAATCTGTGCACTGACTTGTAAAAAAAAAAGAAGAAAAATCAATATTGTTTTCCCTGGCACATTCTCTGCAGTTGAGTTGATTTATCATCACTATTCCCTTTCCGTTTTTTTTCTCTCTCTCTCTTTTATCAGTCTCTTTATATGGCTTTAGGCTTGAGTTCCAGATAATACCACAAGGTGGAAGACACTAAAAGAGTTTCCATGACCTTATCCCCCATGTGATCTTGTCCACTATGATTGTGAACTATAGCTATAAGGTGAACAGTGATTTTATCTGGACTTCATGATCAGATTTATGTTCTTTTTGTTCCAGTGTCAGAAACAAGAGCAATGTGGAACCATCAGCTATTGCTTTATTTTTAAAGGAACAATCTAAATGCTACATTCCCTCTGTAACCCAGCCCAAATTTAGGTGTCAGTAATAACTAAGACTGAATAAACCTCAGAAAATATCCTTGTTTTGTTAAACCTAGACCTCTGCTTGGACATTTCAGCATAGACAATGGACTCTGAAGCTTTGTTATTATAATCTCTCAAAGCAGATATCTATCTTTCCTGTTCTACATGAAAATGGATTGAGAATACACCATTTTATAACTCAGAATGTGCTTTGGAATGTGTATGCCAATTTTAAAACAAAAGTTCAGCATCTAAGGCAAATACTTTGCAGACAAGGGGCGCACAGAATATTGAGTTATCAAAATAATGAAATATGCAGCGACATCATCATGCATGCTCCATCCATTATGCATTTATGTGTGATGTCAACATTCAAATATAAAAGAGGCAGAGTCACATTTTATCATTTGGCCCCTTACTCCTCTTAGATGCTCCTGATTTTAGAATTTATTTCTGAGCTATAGTTTTGAAATCTGGAATTAAATATCATTTTCCACCTAGTACCAGTATCAGTCTTCAAAAAAGATCTTGTGATTTTTTAAAAATTAATATTTTCCTTGCCCATTTGAAAGCACATTTAAGATTTATATTTATTGCCAACCTCGCTAGTCTGCCGGGTTTTTTATTTTGTTTTAATTGGGGGTTTATTTTTATTTTTATTGTTTTTAACATATTGTTTTTTATTGTTGTTAGCCGCCGAGAGTCTTCGGATTTCGGTGGCATATAAATTTAATAAATAAATAAATAAATAATTGTTCTGTTTAACATCAGTTTGAATGTGATTGGTTAATTCTGAGCTCATCCATACTTATAAGAGGATGTGAACGCTTACGCAGCCACATTATTCTTGTTGTTTATTTTTATTTCCCCCTTAAAAGTTTTCAGATTTTAAATTGAATTGTACAACCTACATGTTATATCAAAGGTGAAAAAAATTCTGAAGTGATTTATCTTGATCTGATAAAAAAACTGACGTCTCATAAACCTGACATTTTAACAGGGTTTTATGAAAACCTGTTTTATAAAATAGACTTTTTATATCTACTATATAATAGTATATAACTGTTGTCTTTCTCTGAACTAATTACTGACATTGTTAGGTTTCCTTAAAAATAATAGTCTTTATTTTCAGATGATATTTTTACATTTTAGGAAAGATTTAGCTTCATAAATCAAACAGGACAACTGATCAGAATTTGCAACTAGTTTCTGCAGAATAAACAGATTATTGCATTTTTTTTAAAAGCAGATGCCTGTGTCAGGATATGCTTTCTCTTTGTCAATCTTGGGTAAAATAAACTGATTTTTTTTCAGTTCTGTTTTTCTTTTTCTGTTTTACAAGGGTAACATTTGCACTTGATTTACAAAAGGGAAATGTTTTAAAATTCAAAGCCTCTCTCAGTTCTTTATGTGTCACTATTTATTTTTTCCTAAGGTATTTTGCAATAATACAGTAACAACTTTAATATTTTAAATTATGCATTTGCCATGTAATTTAATCTCTTAGGTTAAGGACATTTCCAGGTAACAGTTCTTGTACATCTTTACTTCCTTAATATATTTTCTGGGTAAGATACAAGAAGGCAGAAGAACCTACTAGGAAATTATAAAACAAAAACAGAATTGCCTGGATCTCACATACATTTATACATACATGTGGTTGTTCAGTCATGCAGTTGTGTCTGACTCAACTCTCACTCTCACTTCACCCTCATCAAGAGGCTCTTTAGCTCCTCTTCACTTTCTGCCATTAGAGTGGTATCATCTGCATATCTGTGGTTGTTGATATTTCTCCCTGCAATCTTAATTCCAGCTGGTGATTCATCCAGCCCAGCATTTCGCATAATGTACTCTGCATAGAAGTTAAATAAATATAAAATATATATTATCTATAAAAGTATGAGAAGTGAATTACAGAAATCCATACTGGCTCGGTCGCGCTAGATTTTATTGGGGTTCCTGGACATCTAGTGGAAAATGGGCTGCAGGACTCCACTGGAGAAGGAAATGGCAATCCACTCCAGTATCCATGCTAAGAAAACCCCATGGAAGCAACAAAAGTCTAAAAGATAGGACATTAGAAGAGGAGCCTCTCACATCAAAAGATACATACATACATATGGAATTAATTTTCAACGACATAGAAAAAACAAAAAAATAACAAAACACAACCTAAAATAAATAGTAAAGCAACACATAACAACAAATAAAATAACATCCACAATACAGCCCAAAACAAAGAAAAAGAAAAAAAGGGGGGGAGAAAAAAAGTGGGGGGAAAGGGAAAACAAACCCTCTCTCAGAAAGCATTCCCAGTCTAACTCTGTATCTCTGTTGTCTTTCCGCAACACACGTTCCCCTTTGACATCCTAATCTAATTAATATGTAAACTATATTTTATACATTTATATTACAATTCATTTTTAACCACAAGGACCTCACATTTCACTGAATACAAGGAAAACTAATGGGATAACAGCCCTAGGCTCTATTAAGAAGTAAATTCAATTGTGCTTTTCACCCAATGATTGTGGCAAGACTCTAAAATTTTTATAACATTAAGAATTACTTCTTGAACATTAAGAATTACCCCTTAAACATTAAGAATTACCTAATTTCCATGTTATTTTGTACCCTCCTCTTCATGCATGATGTACCACTTTAGATTGGAAATCTGAAGGCAGAAACTGGTTCTGCTGTGTTGTTTAAGTAAATAATATGACATATAGGGAGTCTTATGCTTGAAACATAGAGCATCCATGCTTTAAATATTGAGCAAATGAGCAGTCCTGTGTTTGCATACCACCCAAGTACATCTAAACTATAGAGAAGAAAAACATGTGTCTGCAAGTCCAGCACCAGGTCCTGGTTAACTTCTACTTAGCTTCTTTAAAGACTTTCTTGATTTTGAAGAAAGCTTTGAATAGAAGTCAAAGATTCATAGATTTCCACATTTAAAAAGAAAAGAGGTACATTACTGTATATCTCCAGTTTAGGTCCACTATTATTGCTGGGAACATGCTCGTGTTTTGTTTTGTCTGCTATGGTCCTTGAAGAAGATTTGTACTGATAGCAATAACGGATTCAAGGATTCCAACAAGCTATCAGTTTAAGCAGAACATTTATTGTGTTCAAGGACTTTTCAGGTGTCACAGGAAAGGAGAAATTCTTTCATCCTAATTGCATGCTAATTTTTTGCTAATTGCAGGTAAATTGTAATTGCTATTAATTGTCTGAAGCATTGATTTCGTATCTGCTTTCTTCTTCCCTTTCAGTTACTAAAGGAAGGTTTCCTTAAGATTTTAAATTTCCCTAAGCCTTCAGACTCTGTCAGTTGTCTGGTGTGCAGCTCTTCCTTGTAAGCATTTGAAAATTTAGGTCAGGTATGCGTTATTTAGACCATTTATTTTATAATGTTCCTTTTTTAAAGATCTCAGTACATAAAAAGTGATTTCTTGCATAACTAGGGTTATCTTCTCAGTATTATTCCATAGTTTTCCCCTCTTTCTGCAACAGATCTGTATGGTTAATTTTTCTAAGATCATAACTCATACAGAATCAATGGAATATACTGAATAAGAATACTTAGTATTCTGCTGCCTGTTTTAACTGACAGCATTTAAGAGTAAGGTCTTTGTAGAACTCAATTGCAAGAAAATATATATGGCTGTCAAATTGGCAGCTATTATTCTAAAAGTTTGCTCTTTGACCAAACTAAATTTCAGGAAAGGATAGAATTTAACATATGCCCAGAAAGGTCTGGAGGCTTTTCCATTTGGCAATTACTAGAAAAGGTTTAATAGCATAAACATATGTTTAGTCCACAATCAGGCAAAATTACAAAATGTTTGTTATGACCTTATTGATGGCAATAGCCAGTAGGCCCCTTTGATTAGACTTTTAGTAACTAGCAGGTGTCTTGATTTATATTTCTACTAATGGGAATTCTTCTTGGGACATTGATAAGACTAGTTTATACGGGTTATAAGTGGTTGAAGTTGAACTTTTGCACTCCAAAATTCATTATAATGTTAAAACCACACTTCTTGAATATTTATTTATTTATTTTACACATTTCGATGCCGCCAATTTCCGAAGACTCTTGGCAGCTTACATAGATTAGAGATTTATACAGTAGTATAAACAAACCACGGCCCCCCCTTGCTGGTCGACAATGTTGCATCCGGGCATCTCCGCAGTTTCTGCTCCGCCCCCGGCAGGAGGGTGGGCCGCCTTTGACTCGCCACTCAACTCCTTGCCTCTCGCCTCGCCCGTCCTGCCAAAGCCGGCCAGCTCCCACCAAAGTGGTACCCGATTTATCTACTCGCCAGTTGTTACGTGCTTTCGAACTGCTGGGTGGGCAGAATATTTAGATGAGCATTAATAAGATCATGTAAGTATATTACATACATGGAAGCCAGCATGCAGGTATGCATCATCAACAATGAGTCAATTGACTAAAACCAATAGATAAACTCACTTCAAGACCAAAAACTTGATATGTTATTTTCTGCTTGAGGAATAATATAAATGGAAGTGTTGTTGAACTGCTCGAGGTCTCTCTGGGCATGGCACTTGAATACCATCCCTGGACTTCACTGTTTTTGCACAAATAAAGACGTTTTTTAAATTATACTCCTTTGGCTTGGCTTGGGTTATTGGCAAATCTATTCTGGGTAAAAGAACCTCCCTTTAAGGACAACATTATAATCCAAACTTTGATCTTTTGTACTTGCATCCCAACATCACACATAAAGTTTGGATCATGATATCACAGCATTTTTCATCATTTACTTTTCTTTGCTTCCTACTGCAGATGTCCAATGTCAGATATTCAAAAATTCCTGCAAATTGCTCCTTCCCCTTCATCAATGATAAAAAGGGCATACAAAAAACCATTTGTCCACAGGGTGGAAGGGGAAAGGAGCAATACACTTGCAAATATCATAGATATTATCCTGTGCAAACACACCTATCTTTTTTTAATAATTCTTCTTGGTGGTTGCCTAAGCCAGTGTTACTCAACCTTGACAACTTTAAGATGTGTGGATTTCAATTCCCATGCTTGCTAGGGAATTCTGAGAGTTGAAGTGCATATATATCTTAAAGTTATTAAGGTTAGGAAACCCTGGCCTAAGCTAACTTGTGCAGCTTCTTGGGGAGATTTTCAGAAGTGGCTTGCCATAGCCACCTTCTTTGGACTAAGAGTGACTGGTCCAAGGTCACACAACTGGATTTGTCCCTAAAGCAGAACTAAAATTCATAGACTCCAAGTTTCTAGTCTAGTGCCTTAACCACTATACCAAACTGGTTCCCTGTAAGCTCTCTTTCTTTCTCTGTAGGAGTATTAGTGTTTGCATTCATACTTTCTGCAAACTGTTTACCATGTTTCTAAGTTCTTTCTTTTCCTGATAGAGAAATTTCCTCTCAGCTCTCAGAACATATTTAGAAACAGAAATACACTTACCATTTATTTTCACTGTATAATACAGTGGAACTTCACAAGACGAGCACCTCACAAGACGAGCAAAAGATTTTGCATTCACACTAAGAGCGTTCTCCCGGAATGGATTAGTCTCGTCTTGTGAGGTTCCACTGTACTGCTTTTTGCAATTTTTCAGCCCACACTTCCAAGAATATTAAAGAATTAACACTTTGAAATGTACCAATTGTGGGGTTTTATGGTGGCTAAATATTGGATTTGAATGGAATGCTTCGTCAAATCTCTCATTATCATTTTCTCTTTGTCTTTTATGGGAAATTCTTGTTAAGTTTGCTTTATTTTCTATTTCCTTTCTCCTTTCATTCCTTTATAATATAGGGAGTGTAGAAAAAGGACAAGTTTGCAATATATAGTACCTGGAAGGTTTTTCCTACATCCTCAGAGGCTAATTCCTAACTCTGAGATCAGAAGCCAACTAAAGCTTTGAAAAACTCTGTGATGAATTGTATCATCCTATTTATGGAGAAATCCACCACATCTCCTTCAATGCCTGACGTTATGGTCCTTATTCAAAAAATGATTTGTGCTTAGGTTCCATAGCTTCTCAACCAAAAGGCTTCAGAAAAGATAACAGGCTCTTTAAGGCTGAGATCACCATCAAGCAATGGCAAAAAGTTAAGAAGACTGTGAAGGAAGAGGCAAATGAAAAGTTATCTGCTTCTACCAGCCTTCTTAAGGCTGATCACAGACAAATGGTGCTATTTGACAAACAGGGTCAGATTAAACTAGTTGATAAGCTTTGAGTAATGTCAGCTCATTCTGCCCTTTGGAGTGATACATTCAAAACTGAAAACAATTGCATCAGATCTGTGTGACATCTATGATAGAAAGAAAGAATTGGGCAATTCTTTTTGACTATGTGTATTATGATAAAGGCTATTGCACAATTGACAGTTGGAATTATGAACTATTTTTCATGGTAGGAAAAATGGAAATTTGATTGTAAGGTTTTTGTGGATTTTTTAAAAAACAATTGTCTTATTGACTTTGTATAATTAAGAAGCCTTATATGTTTTGATCTAGTAGAAGGTAACAATGGGACCAACTCTCCCTTGCTTTGCCATTAAAATCAAGAAGACAGGTGCTGGCACAACTATTCTCCTGCAAACAGTTAATCCAACAGGTAATTTCTTGCAATACACTCTCCAGATTCCTAAGAATGAGGTTATATATTATGCTCTATTTATGTTTCTTCTTGTCTCTGAGGTTATCAGGCCATAGCCAGCTTCATTGGACTCTTCAGTCAAAATAAGTCAGATACGTGCAGTCATGTTAACAGCCCATGTTACTCATATGGTGAGTAGCTGATATATCTTAAGGCACATCTGTGCTAACTTTAAATTGTTTCTGCCTTGTTCTCATGCCAGTTTGACTTTAAACTGATTTAAGAAAATCCTCTCCAAACTGAAGCTCTTTAGCAACAGCTGGCTGTTCAGTCTGGGCTGCAGACTATCACAATGACTCATTGGATAATTTCTCTGCTGCTGTCCTTTCCCATCATTCTGATCCAGAAGAGCAACTAAAAATTCCTTTCTTTCCCTGGACTTGCATGTATATTTGGATGTGCTTGTACACAAACACAAATCCTCCCACTGAGTGTCTGCACAGACAAAACAAGCAGCTTTGTTAGAAAACCATTTTTTTCTCCTCTATTTCTTTCTAAAATTTTTAGAGCTACCTTTTCTATGAATGCTATAAGGGCACAATTGCTATAGCTCTTGTCTTTTAAATACAAAGTTCAACTTCAGTAATATTTACTAATATTATTTAATATTAAATATTAAACCAAAGTAATATATGCAATTAATTCTTCCAGGGTACAATAATTTTAGGCTATTGAAAAACATACTGTTTTAATATTATTCTCACTGCATCTTCAGTATTGCAGTATTCAATATTTACTAATTTTTATACAAACACTAAGTCTGAAATAATTGTTATTGTCGTTATATAAGCCATAATGTAATATCTTTTGAAATTGGTATCTTCTCATCATCTGCCAGGTGATTCTTTTAATGGTGCTTAGAACTGAAGCTACACCTTTATTCTCTTAGAGTTATGATCCCATCTTTCCCATCACAATTCCTCTGTTCTTGATTAAAATTTAAAGACTTAATAGGTATAAAAGGCTTTAGAAAAGTGTTTATCAGTTTATTATTAGTATTTATTTTTGACATCTATATATCTAATGCGTGTGGTACAAGTAATGAGGCTATTGCTTCATTAATTTCTATCATAAAATTAACAGCCTTGCTTTATAATTCTTAATAGAAATATTATATTCTCAGTTCTTAAATTCAGGAAACATAATGAAGAGTTCAAGAAAGAAGCTTAATTTAATTAATATAATTCTAAAATTTTTATCTTGCAATTAAGTATGATGAAATAAAAGCTTCATGTGAAATGTTTTCAAATAAAATTAATTCACTTATTCTGTGTGTTTTAGTAGTAGATATCTAAATATATGGGGTTTTTTATATTATTAAATATACGAAATATACTCATCAATTGAAAAGTTAAGAAAACTTGTAAAAATCATAATGAATGGTGTGTTGTTTTTGATTATTGATATTGTAGATATCAAGATAGATAATAAACTGTACATACATTGCTTTTCATTCAACAGACTTTAAAATCATGGCCAAAAATAAATTTTATAATACAGTTCAAGGCCATAGCTTTTATGATAAAAAGAAAAAAGCAACTAAATATATAGATTTTTCAACTTAAATTCCTATGAAAAAGGAAAAAAATCTTAATCTGATTGTGTGTGTGTGTGTCAGATATACCTATTTAAGGAGGTTATTCCATTACTGAAGTACAACTGGTAAAAAAAAACTTCCCCTCTGTAGTTTCATTTAGCAGTTCTGGTACATATTTGTGTTTTCAACACAAGGCCTACTCTTAAAATCCAATTAGATTCAAAAGCATCCACCTCCAAAAATGATACCACTGCTAAAACAAAACAGAGATTTCTGCTCATCAACTTCCATCAGAAATAGCTCAGTATTAGATGAGAACTGAAGCATAAAGACTATCTGTTGGTTTCCATTGCAGTGCGATGAGCTTTTATCTTGTCACAATAGTTCTGTAAACACAGTCAGGTCATACACCTTAGAACTCATCACCAAGATATGGTTTTTCAACTGCCTTGATGTAGTGAGCCGGCACTAGGATAACCTGCTCAGCCTTCTGGGCCACATTTTGCCACTGCACTAAGGCTGGTTGGTTCACAAAGGAAGGAGAAAGACGGGAATCTGAAATCAAACAAGGATGTATCTTATTTACTTTGACAAGCAGGCTGAGGGAATTTATAGAGTTGTGTGATAGCAAGATGGGCGGCATATAAATTTAAAAAATAAAGACAATGGAATAAATACATTTATGATATATTTAATCCCCCAGCAGTGCATCAGGTGTCAGGAAGATCAAAAAGAGCATGCCTTTGTTTACACAGCTGTGGTCACGCTCTTGACTTTTTTGACCCACGTATATTCCTCTCTAGTGACCTTGTTCTTTGGATCTCCATAACCTTGTGAATTTGGTGAGGCCATGAGCTCACCCCAAAAGCAGTGTTTGTTTGTTTGTTTATGCTGCCAAATCAAAACGACTCTCGGTGTCTGACAATACATAATAAAAACAGAAGTAAAAACAAACAAAAATCATTAAAAACAAATCCAGATCTTGCTTGACTTTCTGCTGTTTTCTGGACAAGAAAACTAGGTTTTTCTAGTTGTTTGATATAAAAAGCCTGAAATACCTAATATCTTTCCACCAATGTTCATAGAGCATGCAGAAATACAGTGGCCATGCATATCACGCTGAACGGGCGGTTCTGAAAATTTGCTATTGTGTACTGTGTGATTCTTTAAAACGATAAACAAAATTGTGTGGCTTCTCCATGAATAAAACTAAATAAAGCTTTCATTAGTTTAGAGCTGGGTTAAAATTGAGTATACTACCTATTTTTAATAATTACATTTTAATCTATATCATGAGTATGGTTAAATTTTATGGAGTTGTAACTGCCTATTATAAGCTTGTGCAAGCAAAATGAGGAACATGGCACAGAGTAATTGAGCTTCTGCTTTGCTTCTTCAAACTTTTTTTAAAAGCATCCCAATTGTTCTGACTCCCAGTTTGAGAATCCCTTGAATTAAATTGTACTTTAAAGCATGCCTCCTGAATTAATCAGGACAAGTCCCAGTAACCGTTCTGCTCCTCCATCCCTAGTTTTATGACTAAGTAACATGCAAAGTCACTGCTAACAGCTGCTGGAAGTGAGAAAATTCA
>JANHZU010006785.1:19613-29910 GCA_032468055.1 Acrochordus granulatus | reverse complement strand
ATGGCTATTACAGTTCAGTGCTACATTAAATAATATAGCCATTATGCTACCTTTTGTTTTCAGTGTGGAAAAGAATGATTAAATAATATTTGAAAAAGGAATACATTCATCCAAAGAAAGTCTTTTTTTCAAGCAAAGAACCAAGCACATGTTTGCATGACTATTTTGGAAACAAAGCAGAATTAAAGGTGATGAGTTCTGGCTGGATAAATAAACTTTCCACTTTCTCTAAGCAAATTGAGTTTCCACACTAAAGCTTGCTCTAGGTACTCTCCTCACCTCACAGGGTGGTTGTTGTGGGGAAAATAGGAGGAGAATGGTCTGTTGGATATGTTAATTGCCTTGAATTATTTGTAAAAATAATAAAGGCAGGATACAAACAAAATAAACTGTTTATTGATCTAGACCAGCCCTCACTTGATATAATGGAATGTGTAGATGGCCTTGGATGAATAAGGTGAAGAGATGCTGCCTAGGAAACAATCAGGCAGGCGCTTGCAGTAGCTTAATGGTCAGTGAAAGAAATTTAGGAAGGACCCTTCCTAATAAAGCAAGAAGTTAAAAGTGGCACCTGGAAGTCTGTACTTTCAGACTTTTGATTCTGTTGAAGTACCTTTCAATAAAGTAGATTTAGTTTATCTTGCTGTATTTCCTATCTGGTTTAGCTGGGAGGGCTAACATTTAAAAAGGCTACAGTAGAAGGAACCTTCACACAAGATATGCAGGTCATGTCATCCATGTCACAAGGCTGATATAGGTAGTTGTAAGTATTATGGATAGTTTGTATTTTAAATGATTTCAAAAGTTTATATTACAGGGGATTTTTTGAGAGTGGTATTTCTGAATAATAGGAAATGACTATAATACCAGTTTCTCATAACACTGTAAGAAAAGACACTGGGGCTACAAAAAGGTTGTATAACTCCATATGATTTGGAGCCCAAACTGTCCACCCTCACAAAAGAGGTAAAGAAAACTGACATGATAGAATGGATCACTCTAAACAAAAATGCCATTCAGGCTGACCAGGCATTGATACTTCTGGATGATACTGATTATCTAGATCTATTTGTGTCTGCTTTCAGACAGGGATGTGGCATACAGTTGATTTTGGTCACTTTGATGGAAAGTCTTTCAAGAAAGCATGACAGAAGTAGGATGTCTCTGCTTATGTTTCTGGATCTCTCACCAGGTGTTGATACTCTAAGTTATGGTATCCTGCTGGGCTCCCTGAGGGAGTTGGAAATCAGAGATGTGGCTGATTGTAGATGGTACAATTGGGGGATTGCAGTTCTTCATCACGGACTTTAGACTGCTGGATATGATATGGTTTTTATGTTTTTTCCATAGGCTTCAAAATTTATAGGAAGTTGCTGGGTCTGATTGTCAGGAATATAGAGCTAGTTGCCATATTTATGTGGATAATATTCAGATCTTCTCAAACCTCTCTTGTCCATCATTGTCAGTGTGTCTGCCACTGTGGTCACCTCCTGCTAATTCTGTATGAAGCATAATAAACCAAACCTTAATCCAGACAAGTCTGTGAATTTGGTTGTTCACACTAATTATGTTCAAAGGAAGTGTTTTCCTCCTTTACTGGGTGGTCACCTGAAAAAGCAGGCCCATAGTTTACAGTTTCCTTCCTGGCTTCCTAATCATAATTCTGTCTGATGGTTAGTCTAGATTTATTTATGGTAAAACTTGTTTTATTATTCTTTTCCTAAAACTGTTATAATAGATGTATTAAATTTTTGCTTAACAATATTTAGTGGTATATTGTAAACTGTAAACTATCACTAGGAGCTATTTGACAATAAACAAAGAAATATTTAAATCAGATTGGTCCTCTCAGACAGCTGCTGAGGCTCAGAGTTCCCAAATAAGGTACACCTACCTCTAGTAGAAAGAAAACATCATACCTTTTCCAGAGGGTCCTGCATCAGAGGGATTGTTTGCACAGGAAGCCTTTTAAAGCAGACTTCCCATTTTGTCCCATGCAGTGAAATGAGGTCATTGTGCTTCTCAACATCCAGTGAGTTCCTTCTCACCCCATTGGGCTGCAGGTATAAAACCTGCTCTTGAACAGCCAAGCAAGTTAAACTGTTGATTGTTTACATGCTTTGTTTACAAGCTGAGTAGCATCTTAGGTCTGCAAAAGTAGCTGAATGAAATGGTACAAATCTACCTATTTTTCAGCACATAACTTTTTGATGCATGTTTAGTCTGATTTTCACACTGAAAAAACATAAACATGGCAATATATATTATATATATTTTATATATATTAGAAGTGTTTTGTACACAGCTTTCCCTAATGTGTACATTTTTCTACTCAACATTTTTCTATTATAAATTATGCTCTAACGTATTCATTTTTATACAAATCTTTGAGCCAAGAACTGCATTATACAATCTGAGAGTGCACTCTTTGTATTAGTTGCTACAGAGTTGCCAACTTGCATCTTCCTTACTTATAAATGTTTTGCGAAACACTGGTATCATAGGCAAAGAGGCTAGTGAAAATGTGTCTTCAAGAGTTCGTGGTCCTATCATGTCCAAAAGTAAATTTTGCAAGATCTTTGTTAAATTATGCCCCTTATTACATGTGGAAATCTCTGATCTCCAATATTCTATTTTAACATTAGAAGTTTCATGTATCATTAGCTGATATAAATTGTCTTTATTTTAATCTGCTTCAGGCATGGTTTGGAACAGAGAAAACTTTTAAATAAGATGACTGTTCATATTTAGTTTAGGATCCCACTATACAGAGATTTCAGAGTAATCACCCCTAGCTAAAAATATTTGAAATGGTCCTTTCATAAAATTCTGCATTTTGCCTTAAGCATTTGAAAGAAGCATCACAATGTAAAGGAATATTATAACTGGGGAAACAAATGTTGAGCAACTACTGTTTCAGAGTAATGCCTTGAATCCCCATTTTTAATTCAAACCACCAAACAGTAGTGTTTTTTTAAATCAAATTTAATAAGTTTTCTTGGTGACCTCTTAGAATAAACTATTTACTATATATGCACAGTCCTGATTGAAACGGAATATGAAACATCACCTCTTTCACACCACACATATTTCACCTATGATATGAAATAGTAGAGAAGATATTTGTATAGTAAATGGTATTGAAATAATGGGGAAGTTTGCTGTGATGAATAAATTCCAGTATATCAACCCAAAGCTGCATATAGCACAATGTATTTATGATGCCCCAAAAATTCTACATTCCATGACTTAGTTCCACCTGAACCTTCTCTCCTTGCAATTGGCAACTGTCAGTCATGAATCTACAGATCAGGAGGAATTAATATAATAATTCTCTCTGATATGGCTGGACTCAGATTCAGCAAAAACTTCTTCTCTAGTTACATTTTTATGACATTTGATGGGGGGGTTGCTATTGAGATCTGATGCTTAAGCTTTAAAATCAGTCAATTGCTGGTTGGAAGTTGTGATAGTTGTACAGTACTTGTTTAGAATAATGCATTTGTAATCCTGATAATTCTTTTAGCATTTGGCCTTTGAGCATCTTAAAAAGATATTTGAATTTACCGTTTGTGATTTCTCAAGTTGCTTTGGTGAGCGAGGATAATCTGCTAACAAAAATCTTATGCGTTTGAATATGCTTATCAAAGGGGAAAGAAATTGCTCAAAGATCTCTGAAAAATGAAAGGAAATACACACACACACATAGTTACTGTATGGTCTGAGACTAGATTATTGTACAATTTGAAAGAAATATTAAATTCTTTTAAAAAGCAATAACTAAAAGAGAAGACAGCATCGAATCAATAAATAATTATTTTATCTTAGATAGTGCAAGCCAGTAATTAAGCAGAATTTCATGGTAGTCTCTGTAGGGTTGTAAGATAGTAATAAATAAAGTGATCCTCCCTGCTCTTCCAGGGTGGATGCAGAAAGATACATGACCAGTCTTCAGGGCTGAGACCAATAAACATTTGCAGAGTCTGAATTGGATTTCCTACTACTCAGAGTGATTCAGTCTTGGGATGCCTGATGGATATGGCAGAAGATTTAGTCAGATTTCATTCAGTGGCAATGTAACGTGTAGCTTGAAAAAAAATCCATCCCTGCTAATAACTTACTTGTGATACAGGGATTAATTTACCTCAGATTCTGATCTGGACTCTTTATTGGCCAACCATGGTTAGATATGCAAGGAATTTGACTCCAATACAGCAGCTCTCAGTGTACTTGCAAGACAACTGAAAATACATAATAACATAAACACATGAACAAAATTATGTATTCAACAGTACAGTGTGCATCCAAAGTATGCAGCCAATAGAAAAAGAATACAGTAAAGTGTAGAATTAGAACCACAATATATTGATAAGTATGCATACACCTTAAACAGTACATCTGGATTAATTTAGAATTCTTTGCATTTTGTATTCTGTCATTTAGCAAGAGTCAAGAATTCAGCTGAATGAAGGCATCGGGAAAAACTGTCCCTATTTTTGGTATGCAATACTATATAGCATTGTCCAGAGGGAAGAGGTTCAAACAAATTATGTCCAAGGTGAGAGGGATCTGCAGATATTTTCTCTGCCTTTCTCTTGACTCTCTCAATATACCGGTCCTCCATGGAAGGCAGGCTAGCTGCAATTATTCTTTCTGCAGTCCTGACTGTTTGTTAGCATCTGTACCTGTCCTGTATGGTTGCTGCACTGAACCAGACAGTTATAGATGTACAAAAGACAGTGATTCCTCTATAGAATTGTATCAGCAGCTCTTGAGGCAGGTTGAATTTCTTAAGTGGACACCGGAAATACATCTCTGATGTGCCTTCTTAATAATAGTGCCAATGTTAATCATCCATTTCAAGTCTTAGGAGATTATAGAGCCCAGAAACTTGGAGATCTAAACTGCTGATACCATGTTACTGAGTATGGTAAGAGGGGGTGAGATAGGAGGACTCTTCCTAAAACCCACTGTCATCTCCACAGTTTTGAGCATATTCAGCTCTAAATTATTTTGACTGCATTAGAGGGCCAGTTGGTCAACCTCCCATCTGTACACAGACTCATTCCCATCTCTAATGAGTCTAATGACAGTTGTGTCATCCACAAACTTCAGAATTTTGACAGAGGGGTCTCCAGAGATGTCATTATTATTGTAGAGGGAAAAAATAGCAGAGAGAGCACACAGATCTGAGGAGTGCCAGTACTAATTGTTCGAATACTGGATGTAATTTTCCCTAGCCTCACCTGTTGCTTCCTATCTGTCAGGAAGTTGGATACTAATTATAGGTATGGGCAGGCACAGTGAGCTGGGTCAGTTTGTAGAGAATAATATCTGGGATGATGGTGTTAAACATTGAGCTGAAGTCCACAAAAAGGACCTGTGCATACTTCACTGTTTTGACCATAGACTCTGTGGTTTTAAGTTTCTGCCTATAGGTGGGCATAAGGTGGATTATGCAGTGATTGGAGAAGCCAATGAATGAGTGGGGAACGGAGCACTAAACACCTTTTATTGTAGTATAGCAATGATCTAGTGTATTCTTGTCTCTAGCAGAGCAGCTGACGTGCTGTTTATATCTAGGCAGTTCATGGGTGAGATTTGCTCTCTTAAAAACTTCTAAGAAAATAAAAGTATGGATACTTTTGTTCTATGTGAATTATAAGGTCAGCTAGGTTTGGAAGTGCCCCATCAATAGATGCTTGTGGGAGAATATAGACTCCAACCAGAAAGAAGGAGGCAAACACCTGTGGAAAATAATATGGATTACAGTTGATAAATAATGCTTCTAAGTCCATGACTATAAATTTTTTTTAGCACTGTAACATTTTTGCTTCATTGTTCCTTTATATAAAAACAGATGCCCCCTTTTCCCCCCAGATATCTCTGGCACCTGGTCTGCTCTGTGAATCTGAATCCCCAGAATCTCTATTGCTGTATTCAAAACAAACTTGTAGAGCCAGGTTTCTGCGACGTAAGTTTGTCAAATCAGCATTTGTTTGATTTATGAGGAGCAATTCATCCATTTTATTGATTATTGAGTTCAGATTTGTAAGGTGGATGGATGGGAGTGGTGCATGGAATCCTCTTTCTCAGCTTAATTAGTGCACCCCCATGTTTTCCTCTACTCTTTTTTTTCCTGCATGCATGCTTACCCCTCCTTCTCTTCCTCCAGCTGCTATAAAGTGCTGCTTCTCCCTGACCAAAATATCACATCTTCTTCAAAAACAGGAGAAACAGGAGAAAAAACACTCTTAGGAAGTCATCCAATATCCAGGAGTTCTTCTCTGATATATATTCAGCTCTAAATTGTTTTGCCAGCACCACAGGGCCAGCTGTTCAACCTCCCATCTGTACACAGGCTCATCATCATCTCTAATGAGTCCAATGATTGTTATGTTATCCACAAACTTCAGAATTTTGACAGAGGGATCTCCAGAGGTGCAGTTATTATTGCAGAGGGAAAAGAGTAGCAGAGAGAGCACACAGAGCTGAGGAGTGCTGCTACTAATTATCCAAGTACTGGATATAATTTTCTCTAGGCTCATCTGTTGCTTCCTGACTGTCAGGAAGCTGGTTATCCATTTACAGGTATGGGCAGGCACAGTGAGCTGGGTCACTTTATAGTGAAGAATGACTGGGATGATAGTGTAAATGCTGTGCTGAAGTCCACAAAAAGGACATAAAAGGAACCAATCAACTTACCAACAATACAGCAATGGTAGCTACAGAAGAACTGGGTATTCAGAATTAGAAAACTAAAAACAAGATCATATTCACTTCCAAAATGGAAGATCACCTTAGAGAACAAGATAAAGAAATTAAGATCAGATGCAAAGAAAATAAAGAACATGAAAGACTGATAAATGTAAACCTACTTAAAGCCTAATTAAATTATTGGCTTAACACCAGCTTTGGCAATTATAACACAACAAATAATAGCAATAGTTGAATAAATTGAATGCTATAAGACATGAACCATCCAGTTTATAAAAATCAGCTATTTCAATCAGACCATAGGCAATTCTACCAAATATAAATGACAATAGAAATTTTAAAAATGGAAAACCGAACAAAAAGGAGACAATCCAGTTTTGGAAACTTCTATGGAAAATTCAAAAAAGCTGTAGTAAAAATGCTGGATGGATAAAAGAATTTGAAGATGAAGTTAGTAAAAATTATCTGGAAGAACTAATAATAACAGCAGAAATGGTTAAAAATTGAGTGAAAAACTGGACATCTCCTGGAAAGCAATTGCATGGTTTTAGCTCAAATATTTGATTAGTTTACATCTAATTATTGCTAAATAGCTTAATGAAGTATTATATATCGAGGACATCAGGAACTGATAAATAACTGGCAAAACTTATGTGATTCAAAATGACCCAGCAAAAGGGGTAACACCAGCAAGCTGTAGGCTGATAATATGCTTGCCTACAATGTTTAAATTATTCACAAATGGCATCCAAGATTAGAAGAAAATAACATTCTTCCAGTACATCTAGTACAACAGAAAGGAAATAAAAGGAATAGCAGAGGTAGAAAAGATCAAATTCTGATTGTCAAAATGGTTTTGGAGAATTGCAAATTCTGTGGTCTGAATTGATTATAAAAAGGTGTTTGATCATTACTATATAGTTGGATCATCAAATGTTTGGAAACAACTGGTGTCATTAAAAACATTAGAATATTTATGGAAAAATAATGATGTAGTGGAAGATAGAATTGGTGGTTGAAAATGAAAAATATAGGCTTGTCAATATTAGGGGAGGCCCCTTCCAAGGCAACTCATTATCATCCTTATTATTTGTTATTGCTATGATCTCACTTTCAGTGACTTTTGAAAGAAAACAAGTCTTGGCTATTAAACAGCAAACACAAAATGCTAATAAAACCTCACATTTGCTTTATATGGATGACCTGAAGCTTTACAGAAAATCAGAAATTGAAATACAATCATTGACAAATACTGTAAGACAACATAGCAATGGAATTTGTTGTAGAGAAATGTGCTCCAGTAGCAGTAAATCTGGGTAAAATTACAAATAGTAATAGAATTGAACTGACAAAAGGCCAAACTATCAGGAGCATCAGGATGAAGCCTATAAGTATCTGGGCATTTGGCATTTTACAGTAGGATAGCATGAAGCATGTATAAGTTAAAAATATGATTAATAAATAATACATCCAAAGAGTAAGAAAATTGCTAAAGACAAAATTGAACAATGGAAACATCATCAAATCTTTCAATTTACGAGTTGATTTATTTATTTATAACATTTATATAACTACTCATTTTTCTATCATCTCTGGGCAACTCTCAGAATTGGAGAAGATCACAACATCAAATCTGAAAATTGAAGTTGAAAGGTTATGGCAGTGCTTCGATCTGCACATATTATGCTGATACATTGTAACATTCTAGGTTCTTGGGAAGAACTGAATGCATGTGAAGGCCAACCCAGCTATAGAAGTGATAGCTATAATTTCATATTGTTGTATACTGTATATAATAATAATAAGCTAATAAGTTTATAATTGATTAGTAGTAAAACCAATCAGAAACACTATGTCCCCTATTAATTGGTCAAATTGGACTTTATCTTTCTTTATTAATTGCCTTTCCTACAATTCTCTTATGAACCACTAAGAAAACCGCACATCTCTTCTGAAACCTTTGGTTGTATTAAGGCTGAGTAAAAGGGATCATACTGTGGAACATTTCTGTTCTGTGACAAATGCATTCATTTTATATATATTTTCCAGTCTGGCTGACACACAGGAATGAAAGTATTCAAAGCCCATCTTCTTCCTTAACACTCATTCAGAAAGAAAGTAATGTTTCTTAAGAATATTTTGAATTGGCTTCATGACATTATTGTGCAAATAGAGCTGATTGAGTGCATGGCATTGTGGTGTTAACATGCTGGTAAAGTAATCCCCCATGAGACATTTTAGAAGCTGTCAGAAAAGAAACAACTTTGCTCTGAGTCCTTGAATTTACTAAAATAATCTTCCTCTCTGATTCAGTGTGATAGGCTACTTCAGCTGATGACTGATCAGATTGGTTACACGAGATTAATTATCACCGTTTTCAGTTATCATGAAAGAGGTCATTGTTAGAATGCTCACAGACTTTGAAAAATGCCATCCACAAGGTCCTTGAGAAATTTTGTGTTCTTAACAAGATAGTAAACCATGTGAATTCAGAGGAAACACTAAGCATCATGTAACTCTTTTCCTTGAGATTGGTTGTATCATGAAATGTGATATCATCATCATCCATATCATCTGAGGTGTTTACTCCTGGTCCAGCAATTTCTCTCAAATATTGGAGCATTTGAAGACCGTCTTCATTGGAGATGTGTTTCCTTTGCATTTCTTTTAAGAGATTGGGTTTGTGAACAGACTGGCTCTGACAGGACCTTTTTCGTGCACAAGAATTTTGTGTGAACATATAAAGTCATACAAAGTTCTGGGCTGTGACTTGTTCTACCCTTGTAAGCCATATTTCCCATTTACAAGTGCTTTTGAGTATTAAAAATATGATTCCAATGTCCCTTTCAATTACCTGAGATAACTTGTCTTATATCCCTATTACAGGTTTGCAGAGGGGCATGAAATTCATGGAGAGAAAAAAATGAAGAATAGCTTTCCATTAATCTTGTGAATCCATGACAGAAAGATAATTAATTTGGAGATTTCCTTATTTATAGTTCAATGAATTTGTCATATTTGTACTGCTTTGTGAAGACAAAACTCCCTCCAAACTGATCAAAAAAATCAATTATTTATTCATTAGATTTATATCCCACTTTTCTTCCAGGAGCTCAAAACATCATCTGGAGCATAAATCTGAGCTGATTTCTGTTTTTCTAATATAATCCTTAGAAATATAGCTTTATTTGGAAGGGGAAAAGACAGAAATATCAGGGATTTTAATCATCATCAAGCTAGAATTCCCCATAAGGCAAAACCACAACAACTACAGTGTTAAAGCAGTTTTCAAGTGGAACAGGGAAAGCACAAAGACGGAAGAGCTATATGATTGATTTTCTTTTCCTTGTACAAGCGGAATTATATTCTGTTCTGTATCTAAGCCATAGATATACAAATACCTTTAAACCATAAATATTTCTACAGTCTTCTATAGGGCTATCATATCTGGACAACAGAAATCTAGACACTAAATAGCAACAAGAATGTGATACAAAAAACTCTGAAATAGTTGGTACTATGGACTTGTCATTGAGATGTTTGCAGCCCATATCTTGTAGCTCTATCTTCTGAGCAGTTA